>WMED01002058.1:0-25282 GCA_019650415.1 Pipa parva
GTGGGGGGTTGTGGGGAAAGGCAGCACAGTGTGGTAGTGGGGTTGTGGGGGAGTGGGGGAAGGCAGCACAGTGTGTGGGGGGGGGAATGCAGCACAGTGGGGAGGGGGTTCTGGGGGCAGGCAGCACAGTGTGGGAGGGGGGTAGAACTAACGTAAAAAAACAAGTGCTAAAATACTTATTTTATACTGAGCCGATGGATTACACCTGATGCATCCCCCGACACTTCTTCACAGCGCTGGCTGCGCAGCTCCTCCCACCCTGTTACACCTTGGGTGTTTCAGGGCTTAAACATCATCACGTTCAATGCGGGTGCTAAAGAGAACGCTCCTCACAATGAGCGTGATGATGTGTGAGGCCGGGGAAGGAGAAGAAGGAGCTGCACGCTGGCTTCTATGTCAGCCAGCGATGTGCAGGAGGCCTTTGGGGGAAGCATCGGGAGCCGGCTAATTATAGCACAGCTCATGCTGTGACTGTAATCAATCGGCTCAGTGTATTTTAACACTTTTTTTTAATTTTTTGACTTTAGATCTCCTTTAAAATAAGATATGTGCAGTGTGCATAGGGATTTTCATAGATTTTTTTTTTAAAGTCCGGCCCTCCATTGGTCTGAGGGACCGTGAACTAGCCCCCTGTGTAAAAAAGTTTGGGGACCTCTGCTTTAAAGTGTTGGGAATCTGTTATACCAATATAGTTCCTGCCTCAAGTGCTGATACAAGATATTGTTAAAAAAATATTTTTTTGTGCTTGTTTTTGATTGTATTGTAATATGATTATACTGTGTGGTTACAATTAGCTTATATAGCTTAATACCATTACACTGTTGCACTGTATCAATATACTTACCTAAATTTATTTATGAATACAGATTCTGGGACAAGAGAGTATATAACCCTTAACTGGATGTCATGGTTATTAGCCCAGGAAGAATCTTTGTCTTTAAGGCAAAAGATGTGTTGCCATCTTCCAGAGGAAATGTAACATCTTGTTATAGACTTTGGCTTATTCACTAAAGGCCGAATTGTTGCATAAAGGTGTGAATTCACCAGATAAAGACAGTCACATTAGGCTGCTACTGTCACATCTTTATAATAAGAATATTGTCGCAGTTGCGACTTTATTATGGAAAAATTGTCACAATGTTAGCTTTAAAAAATTTTCGCGACTTTACAATGGGGAAATTGTTGCAGATTTGCTATGGGAATCCGCTGTTTGAGAATTTGACAGTCAAATTTGCACCTTAGTGAATAACCCTCTCCAGTACTTACATGGAGGAGATGCAATAAAGGGAAGAACCAGCCATGACACCCACTCTCTGCCAGGTGGATGGCGGTATGGTAAGCCCTTAAGGGTTTTTGGTGTGGGATATCCTTACAGTGTACCTATTGTGCTGTATTTGGGTATCGACCGCTAATACCATCCCCTGCAGAGGGGTTCTTGGAAGTCACAGGCTTGTGATAGTGAGACTTTTTCTATACTTGGCCCCCACATATTTTCCTAGCATCCAGTTCCATTATTGATCTGTGCTGGATATATAATGTCCATAAAATACCTGAGGATTTTTAATAATGGAATCACTCTGAGCCTTTTACGCTACATGCCCACATTTGTTAGCTGTTATATAGGAGAGATCCCTCCTAACTATTGTTTATTTATATTGTTTGCACTCTGAATATTTTAATATTTATTTTGTATATGTGTATTTTTGTGAATTATAGAGGGAATTTATATTAATAAATGCAGCATTATTATCATGAATTTTAATCTTTGTAGTGTCATGAACCTAAATCCTGAGATGCAGGGCCCTTAGTGGGAGCGTTATATATGATTTTAGTGCTTTAAAGGGATATTAGTGTGCTGGTGCTACAACCCCTTTTTTTCTGCTTATCTATTCATGTTATTATATGCTGTCCATTCTTGTTATTATATGCTGTCCATTTTTGTTATTATATGCCGTCCATTCTTGTTATTATATGCCGTCCATTCCTGTTATTATATGCTGTCCATTCTTGTTATTATATGCCGTCCATTCTTCCAGACCTGATTTTTTCCACAAAGTGACTATATTTGAAAAATCATTGGGCGAAATTTATTAAGGGCGAAACGATTGCCCGAAGTTAAATTCCGATCGCACGATTGGAATTCCGTTTGCATGATCAGAATTCCGATTGCGCGATTGTAAATCGATCGCAATTCCGATCGTAAATTGATCGCAATTCTGATCGCGCGATCGGAAATCGATCGCAATTCCGATTGTGCGGTAAAAATTCTGCATTTAATAAATTTCACCCAATATATCAAAATTGGTAATCATCACTTTAATAATTTTTTTCTTTACCATTATCTGTCTTTGTGTACAGCAGGTATCGCATATTCTCTTGTCCCAGTCTTGGAATTATATTTAGTGAGTAAATTTCTAGCTTTGTTTCTGGAATTATTTTCCTTTTTTGTGTGACTGGAAAACATGACAAGGCCTATCTTTATCCTGGTACGGTATACATATATATCTTTGGAGGAATATGGGTGGCATAGTAAATATAAATTTTCACTATAGTTACAATATTGGATTATTTATAGAAAATATCTATAAAAATTAAAAATGTAATGGGTATGCTGCCCTGTATCTTACTATTCTTGGTATTTATGATGGGCATTATGTATTTTATCTTTAATGGATACTGATTGGTGAATGTATCTACTGACAACGTTGAAGAAAGGGAAAAAGAGACTGCACAGACTGGAACATGCAGACTATAACCTTACTTTACCACTGGTGGCAAGGTATAGCAGAATGACATTTCAGGGGGCTGCTGCCTCCCTTCATCAGATAAAAACCTTCCCTTGGGAGTCACAGGTAGCATATCTGACCCTTAGCAAATGAGCTGTGGCTAATGATCAGTAACTATTGGTTAGCTACAAGCCTCAGCTCAAATTAGCTGTGGCTATAGAGCAATGTGTAACAAAAGGTTAAAGGTTCAGTCGACCAAGGGAACAGAAAAATGGGAAATTATGGGTAGGCGATGTACTTGGCAGATGAAATGCAGTGGATGTAGCAAACCTTGCACATTAAAGTTATATAATATTATTAAAGAATCCTGGATTCCTACCTTATTTCACATTTTTCTGACATTTTCAGTTTTGATCATTTTAAAAAACAGTTGATTTCTTGAGGTTCTATAAAATACTTAGACTTTTATTTTGGTTCAATATCTGGAAATGCAAAATTGTGGTTCCATAAAATTCTAACTTCTAATAGTGTATCCTGCATTTAATTCTACGCTGCAGTGCTTTGTTTTGAAGCAGACATTTTGTACTTTTTAAAATCTTTTTTATCCAAGGAGTATTACCTGTCCCTATTATAATATATCTATGGTATAGCAAAAAAGATATGACTTTCCTATGTGCTGGTACATCTGTTATCCCTTCTTTTTTATTCAACATGGCAGACTTCCCAGTAGTTGGAGGAATAATCTGATGGATGGTGGGCTAAAGCTTGAAGAACAGAAATGAGTGGTTCGAAAGTTTTCAGGGAATAACGTTTCTACTTCCAGTGCTAGTTTTCAGGATTACAAATAGAAAAATAATATCCCAAGAATATATTACAGATCTTATGAAAATACTGTATATGAGGCCAAGAATTGCCCATTGTTTATCTCTTATAAAGATTTGTAATTTGTAGTTTACCAGCCGAAGTGTAACTTGATTTTCAGGAGAACCCAATATCAAGTGTCTCTCTGGGGATGATGGGAGTTGTAGTTGAGCACAGACAGAGGTTTAAATAAACATAATGTAAGTAAAGTTCCATCACATTTGTTTAAAAGTATATACTATTGCACCCTTTACTAATAAAAGGTCAAATAGTGCATGTTGAAACATGTTTTATTATAATTATTTATGTTATAAAGTGCTTTTGAACTATTAACATCCGTCTTTGCCCAGGAGAGCTTGCAACCTAATTTCTATTTAAAAAGGAATGTAAAGACAATTTATGTTTTTGGATTGTAAGAGAAAGCCAGAGCACCCAGAGGAAACCCAGGCGAACATGGAGAGCATACTGTAATAACTTCTACAATTTCCACTATACCCTGTAGACTAATATGGTATAGTTTGCAATTCCTGTTTACTTGGAAATCTGTAGTTTGGTAAAAATGTAGCCCAACATAGTCCAAATGGGAACTATAATACAAAATGGCATCTGGAGGATAAAAACAGAAAGTACAATAACTGAGTCATTATTTAAGATATAGAAGTTCTTTAAGATAAAAGAAGATTTATTAGTAGGGCTCCTGAGTTCTGATTGGTTTAGACCAGAAATAAATTTCATTGGTTGCCATCACAGAATTTATAGTAAATCAGACCATGCGTATACATAAGGTTCACATTGTCATTACACCAGCCATTCAGAATCATACCCATGGCTTGGTTATTTTCATTATTCTGCTATTATCCCCTTGTGTATAAACCTTTACCCAGTGCACCCAATACAGTTTTTGCAACATTTCGAGATATTATCAACCTGTTGTTTTAACCTGTTCTGTGGAATAAAGTAAAATAGTTCTCTGACTATAGCATTTAAGAATACAATACCTACGTCTAGGGAGGTGGTTAGAGCAAAATTCAGAGATACTCAAAAGGACAGGAACACTGAAAAGGTAAAAATATCTCCCATGAATTTATAGTTACTACAGTATACTGTATATTCAATCTGTACATTCAATATTCTAAAGTATGTCTATGAAGTATGATATTTTGCTATTTAGCTTTAAAAATTGGGCCTTTGGGCACATGTCCTTAGAATGTGCATTATCTAAAGCACCACAGAAGCAATGGGACTGGGAGAGGTCTGTCTAACAACATGGCTGCTATCAGTAAAGATAATAAAAGACAGAAAGCAATAAAATTCATACAAATAATTTCAAATATGAAAAGTGCTGTATTTGAATAACTGTCATGCTAATCCAAATGGGATATTTTATTTTTGGTGTTGGCGTTACTGGACCTTTAGGCTAGGTTCATACTAGCGTATGATGTGCAGCACATCATATGCTAGTGTGAAGAAAAAAAAATATGCTCCAGCGTATTTTTATATTGTTCTTAACAGTGACAATGTGAACGCTCCCTCTGCATTCATAGCACTTCCTATGTGGTCGTATTTTTTGTGCGGCATATCATGCGCAGGCCAAAACACGACACAACATTCCGGACCCAGCGTATGCACATTATATACTAGTGTGTCCGGAACTGGGTAAGCACTATCGGCTTTCATTGAGCTGTATTTTTTTTTCACACTAGTGTATTATGTGCTGCGCATAATACACTAGTGTGAACCTAGCCTCAAGTGGTTAGTTACATTTTTTTTCTTGAAAGGAGAAAAAGGTTTTACAATATGATGGCAGCGTGATGACTCCCTTGGATTGTCCGAGTGGGTTTAGCAGATAAGCAAGAGAGAGCTTCTATTATTCTTAGAAGTATTAGGTTGGACTTAAAAAACAGTGACAAATACAGTCATTCACAAACAGGATTAAGACTGCAAACAGCGCTGGTGGGCAGGGGCCAGAGGCAGAGTTAAACCAGAATGTAACTCAAAACCTACACACATGTTTTCACTTTCCTTCCTTCAGTACAGTCCCCGTGTGGCACTTCAGGGAGAATTATGAAAGTGGCGTGTAATTCAGAGAACTAATGTCTTTTTCTCTGGGAGTAATGAAAACAGTTGTGGTAGATTGTTTTCTATTGAAGGGAAATATCATATTCTATTTGTAATGTATTCTGTTTAGATTACTACATCCTATTAACTGCTTCACTGCCGAACACTTTGGGAATCAGCAAAGCCTTAAAGTAAAAGGTGCGACTGGGAGATTCATATTACATAGGATTTGATAAGGTCTGTTAACTGAATTGTTAATTTTCTGTCATTATTATCTGCTCAAACCCTTGATCATAGGTGGCTGAGAACATTAAATATCAAGAATAACTGATAGCAAAAATCATCGCAAGCTTAAAGAAAAGAAGGAACTTGTTGATATGCTTCAACATAATATAAATTCCTTTGCCTCTAGCAATTCCTGTAAAGTACTGGAATGAGAAATACTGTGTATTATACAGTAATAAGCTGTGCTGTGCTCAGCTGGGGAAAATCATATGCACATCCCACGGAGCCTATTTATCAAAAGATGAAATCACAGTTTAACACTTTTTAGTTTGCTTCTCCCACAAAAGTATTCTCTTTTATCCTTCACTGATGGGAATTAAAATATTAAAACAGATAGATTGATAAAAATGATTAAAATTCAGTATCTCACATATTATATATGGGCGAAATTTATTAAACTTGGAAAAGCCCGATGTATATGGCTCTCAGCCAAAAAGGATGCTGACCAGGCCTGAGTTAAGACACCAATGCATGTTAGTGAATAGACACCTTTAGACTGCTATTTCTACTATACTATAATACCAAGATATAAAGTAATCTATAATATTTCATCTGGACTTCTATTTCCATAATAATACATTGACCATATTGCTCAAAGTTCTCTTTCAATGCATTGTTGAATATGAAAATGTATGTATGCATAATTTTATCTATAAAGCGCCACAAATTATCGCAGCACTTTACAATGCAGCAAGACAAATATAATACAGACATGGGAAAAGTGCATTAAACAATACAAGTAGAAAATAACACGGATACTTCATTTTATGTGTTAGGTTGTAGATGACACAAGAGGTGGGAGGCCCCTGCCCCGTAGACCTTACAATCTAAAGGTTTAAATAATATTATGTTATAGATGTTATAGTACTTATATGAATTTGCTACAGAAATATATTTTTCAATAACATTAAGGAAAAAGGACAATAGCACTTTGGTTCATATATGTTATCTAATGGCATCTAAACAATGGATTTTGAAGGTCTTTTAAGAAAATTAAGGGGTTATTCACTAAAGTGTGAATTCAACTGTCAAATTCACAAACAGCGGATTCCCATAGTAAATCTGCTACAATTTCCCCATTGTAAAGTCACAACAATTTTTTAAAGTTAAGATTGCGACAATTTTCTCCCAAAAAACTCGCAACTGCGACAATATTCTCATTATAAAGATGCCACTGCGACAGTAGCAGCCTATTGCGACTGTCTTTATCTGGCGAATTCTCACCTATACGCAACAATTCGGACTTTAGTGAATAACCCTGTAAGTGTTAAAGCTTTCTGCATGGGAGGTCCAGTAGCTTTGTGGCACTGATATTGTGGTTCCTAACATGTTCAGTGCGTGATGTCATGTTTGTGGAAGAGAACAGTAAATATATGCTTCTACTGTGGTATAAAATGCAACCACAAATATTCTAAGGAAACTTGGATGCTTGTATTACACACAGCCTGGAACACCATGCTGTGAACTCACAAAGCATTCTGTCTAATATATATGTGCCATGTGTATTATGTGTGCATGTAGACATGCAATAGTTAAGTACAATGGACTTCATTCAGATCTAAATTCCAACCAGCAGACAATTCCCTAAATAGCTTTAAAAATGACACTTGCGCCACATACATATTTAGGCGGAACTGTAAATTTATAATTGATCATGGAAAAGATTTCCAAAAAAAACGTGCAGCTAAATTTGTTCTTCTAACAAGTTCCAAAGAAGTCTCCTTGAAGTTTTGGCTGACTGCAGTGATTTTTACAGGAAGCACTGAAACTCAGAAATAACAAATGTTACACCTTAAACAGTGATTTAAATAAGTCGTTTTAAAGAAGGCACACAATTACAAAGATCAATATTACAAATGCCTTTAAAATATACAATGTCATCCCATCAGGTATTTTATCACAAGTGCAAAGCTAGTGGTAAGTACAACATTCATGTAATCATTAAAGGGGAACTATAGTCAGATTACATCTTTATATACAGTATGTAGTACTATACCTTAGTGAGAATTGTTTCTCCCCAGTAGATGTGTAATAAATTATCCTGCTTCAGATGAAACAGCACTGGAAAACTCCCGCACCAGGAAATGTGTGTCAGACATGTACCAGATAGTTTTCCATGAAAGGGTACCCTCCCTCCTGTGGACATTTTTGCCCTACTTACTACTTAACACCTGCGCACAAGTTTGCTTCCCCGAGCCCAAGTCTCTGTAATCTCCTGCATTCCAGGAATGTAATCAAGCATGACTGATGAGGCCAATAGGTCAACACACTGCTTAACCAATAGCAGTCAAGCAGCTTTTTCTTCCCGTGTTTAGCAGTTATAACACACACCTTTCCTGGTGCGGGAGTTTTGAAATGCTGCCTAATAAATCAAACTGTTTCAGATGAAACATCTACTGGGGAGAAATGGTTCTCACTAAGGTATAGTATTGCATATGTGAAGATGTAATTTAACTATAGTTCTCTTTTAAAGGTGCACTATTATCTCTGTATTTTTATACATATGCTGCAATATCAGTGTTTGTAACTGATTTTGTTTACATTACATACATTTTAGAAAACATCTTTCATAAGATATTATTGTATCACTTCCATTTACCATCAACTGTGCTGATTGAAATGTTAGTGCCCCTATGGCTGTTTGAATAGACATCATGCAAAGACCAATCAGTTGTAAGCAAATGAGCCTTGCAGAATCAAAGCAGCTGAGATAACTGTTATAAAACAGAATCCTTTGAAAGGGAGATTACAACAGGCCTGTATACATATAGGGGGATCATTCTATTCTTTTAGCCCATTTTTTTTTTCTGACACATTTTCCTTTTCCCCTAATCTATGTAAAATCAAAAAAACATTTGTTGATATTGATAAAAATCAATATCAATAAATATTGATGCATTAATACTGCTACAATTGACATTACTTTTAATAGAGCCCTTTGGTATCGATATCCCTGATTTTTCCACCAGAGACTTAGATAAAATTTAGCGCCCCATCTCCATAGGGAATAATGGGGTTTTGCCATCCTCGACCAGGTTAACACTTGTATAAGTTAAAAAAAAGTTTGAAGGGGCTTAGTAAATTTCAGTATCGATCAAGCAGGGAAAAGGTTTACAATGTTAGTAAATATTCATATTATCAATATAAATTAAATGTCATTATACAAAAGAGTCTACAATGTTTACTTCAGTATTCATATTTCATATTTTAAACCTTGATAGGAATGGAGTTCTTTATCAAAAGCAGGAACTTTCTTTATAATGCATCAGCTTCAGCTGACCCACACCACAATTCACTGGCCTTCACTCACATAATAACACTAGGAGATCTATATAATAAATATATCATAATGAGAGCTAGAAGATCTATATAATAAATATATCATAATGAGAGCTTGGAGATCTATATAGTAAAAATGTATGAGCATTATTTAGTTTTGTTGCAAAACAACAATGTTTGATATTTTTGGATGTAGTAAATATGGTTATATGTCCCCTATACCCCAACTCATGTGACTGATACAATTAAAGGTATCTTCCTAACGTATAAGGTATTTATAGCTACACCCACACATGGATAACATGATTATTGTGAAGCTTCCATTTATTTTTAATTGCTAAATTGATATTTTTGACTAAAGTCGAACAAGTTTTTTAACTAGTAAATGCAGGAGAAACAGCCTATATTTAGCAATATCATGGTTTTCTCCTATTTACTAAGCTGTATAAAAACAATATTTATAGACCAAAAGAATTCTCCACCCTCAGACTGGTAAAATCCCATTACTCCCTGTGGAGTTGGTGCTGTCACTTTGCCAAAGTTCAAAATATTTACCCATGGAAAGGAGATATTGATATTAATCTGTAATGGAAAGGACCCTGATAGAAAAGCATTGCCCTTGTCAACAGATCGATAATGCTTTATTTTGATGGGGAAACATTTTTATCCATCCTTTGTAAATCAGGGAAATTGAAAAGTACAGGGAAACAAAAATTGACTGTGAAATGGGGTGAAATCAATTGATATGGTCGAAATGGTCTTAATAAATATCCCCCTGAGTATCAGTGTTTTGTGCAAGTGAGAATCTGGTCCGTCCAAAACTAGTGCATCAGTCTATACAATATATTGCTTTTCAAAACTGTAGCTGGGATGTACAGTCATATAGATGCTTTGCAGTCAAGAGGAATTTTTTCCTTTCCGTTTTATTGTAATGGAAAAATTGGTACCTTTGTTAGAATTTCATTAATATTATCGGTTTATATTTTCTGCATCAACCTCTATCTGTTTTGTCCTTAAATTGTTTCAGCTCAGTAATCCCTAACAATAGTTTCACTTACTATAATAAAACTGTGCCCACTGCAAATAAGTGCTTTGTAGTTTTGTTATTATGATATAAATACAAAGTGCTCTCTGTTAGACACCTTCCTTAGTATATGTTTTGCCATGATACGCTGCTTATATTTCTTTTTGTTGAGAGACACAAAGCATGTTATTGCTTTGTATGAAAATATTATGACCTTGTGTATAAGCAGATCAATGTAAACATCAGAGATATTTAAATTACATACACGTGGAGCTGGTGATCTTCTGTTTTAATATAATACTATAAACCATTCATAATAAAATATTATTTCAGACTTGAAAGAAAGAAAGAAGAAAAATAGGAATAATATTTATTTAGTTAACCGGATGGATTTTTCCAGAATGACCACAGAATACACAGGCATTCATTTCAGGAAGTTACTGGCTAGGTGGATACAGAAGGGAGTAAAAATATATTTTACAAATATTTCTTTGGTAACAACATTTCAAAGCTTGTATTTCTACCTAAAAATTTATTGTTAATTACAAAACGTGTCAGTCTACTTCAACAGCACATTTCTCAATAGACTGGCTCTACGCCATGCCTTTTAAAAAGCAGGATTAATTTGATCACCACTTGCACAGATTACTAAAATTTGACAATTTAATCTAACCATAGACTGACTTTCAGATAATAAAAGAGTAACTTGATTCGGTAACATTGTAACACACACATGCCGCACTATATTACTAGAGATATTCTGTTACATAAACCACAGCCTCGTTCAGCAATAAAATCTGCACGGCTGCATAAAAAACGAAACCTGAAACTCAATTTCTCCCTTATTTTTTTAATAAAAATTCCACCATTTATAATTCATACGTGAGATCAATTTCTTTCTTAACAGGGTTAGTGACATACATAATATAAACAAACATGACCGTACAAGTTCATCCATACTAGAAATATGGTCTAATAAAATGCAGTGTTGCATAAATGTATTTTTGTGTACGTTAGAGTGGGTGTCTATAAAAATGACAAGCACTTACCAAGTTAATAAAAATGAGGTGTCGCTAGGTGCAACTGATGATCTTTGCTTTGAAATAAAAAGCAATATAGCTGGAGTTAAAAAAAAGAAGCCAGAAGTCAAGTATATACAAACAGAGAGCCAAGCTGTCCTACTGTGTTTACAACAGAAAAAGAATCACAGATGAAGATCAAAAACAGAAACAAGGGTTGGGGTTAGTTTTTTATTTGCTGTAAAAATTCACTGTTACCTTCATAAGATAAATATGGCTTACTACCTATTTAAGGATACAAAGTCAGGATGATACTGGTACTATTCATTCAGGTCAGTCCCCTTTGTTAAAAATAAACCCTTTTTTGCTTTAAGATAAACTATGTTTTTGCTTGCTAAAATCGTGCTCCTCAACAAACATCGTACATTTGGGAGGTATAATATTTGTTCATTTCCCCTATTTGAAGATTGTTGTTAAATCCAAAGCAAATATATGAGTTCATTAAAGTTTATTCATATATTATACATCCTAAGTAAATTATTATTTGAATTGTTATATATTAAATGATGAATAAGGGTCAATGAATTATTATATTTTAGTTATAAAAGCATTTACTTGATAACTTATATATCTTCTAAATTAAATTATTATTGCAAACAATTGTCCTAGACCTTAGATTTAGATGCGATTATAGCCCGTTATGTCTACAGCCTTCCTTGTAAGCACAGCAGCTGATTATATCTTTATGACTGATCCTAATCTATTTTATTAACAAAATTGTCTAACAATTGTAAAAACTCAGCTGAGTCTTTTATGTTCAAACGTGTATATCTATTCCATTGATGATCATGCCTGGTGCATGTATGAGACAGTGTATACTAATGCCTTTGAGTGAGCATATCTTTGAAAAAAATCATTCCAGTGACTGCCTCTGCAAATATTAGGAACATCTGACTACTGTGTCTGTGGGGTTTATGGATTTGATCACAACTGATATCACTGCTACTTTATTGGGCCTATTTATTTTTTCCTTCCCCCTATAGTGATCAACCTGTGGGGTAAGGGGAGAAAAGTAATTTGAAGCAAGCAATGGAGTGGAGGGTATATATACCTCCCATTCCTGACTGCCAAGTGGGACAGGGGAAGGAGGGCAGTTAGCTAAATATTATACCACTCCCCTACTCCAACCTGATAGCTAGGGGACTGACTTCCTCTTCCAAGAGTTAGCGGGACTTACCTATATTGAAAAACAGTGGTCCATGTCTCTACCTAAGGACCAGAAGGCTTCAGAGATTTGAGGGGGTCAACTGGACATTGACCCCCTCAATTGTATTGTCCCTTGTCCCCCAAGAAAGGGGTGGGGGCTGAGGGTGAGAAGCAACCCAAATAGCTGAATAAGTTCCCTCCTACCCAACACAGAAGATGCTCCATTCCCCTAAGCACAGGACAGGGGCATGGGGTCCAGATGACTCTGTATAGTAAGGGGCCAAAATTTAAATGGGCCCCAGTAGCCCAATCTGTCTTTCATATTACTGCAACACATTCTACTTTTGTATACTGTATCCCCTTTCTTGCTGGTTACTTTCATTATTATTTTATTTTGTGTACTGGACTTGGCTGTTTTGATTGATGCTAGCTGGCTTTCGCTGTGTTTATACTTTGCTGCTGGTCACTTGGATATTTGGATACTTTGTTGCTAGTTTTGTTTATTGTTTTTTTTTTGGATACCTTGTTGCTTTTTTACTTGGCTATTTGAATATTTTGCTGCTGCTTTAGTATCTAAAGTATTTATTTGCTGGTTGTTTGGCTTTTTAGATGCTGGTTAGATGGCATTGTTTACTTTTTATACTGGGTTTATTTACACATATTCTACTGTATATAGATGAATTGAAGCTGGTAAAATGATATGATTTTAGCCAACTCATCACTGTTTATGTTCAACCCAGAAGTTACTCATTTTTTTTTTATAGTCACCCAAATTTGGGCAAAATGGATTGAACATTTTAGGCTTTTTCAGTCCCTATAAATATCCCCAAAAATCTTAAACGAACAGAAAACTATCCAGCGAATATAGTCTGAATAAGCAAACAGAACTACATTTATAAACCATATGTAATAATTACCTTGTGACTATGTTCCCATCATTGGGATGTGTAAGTCAAGCAGGTCAATAAAAATTAGTTCACATTTATTTAATAGACTGGAACCTATATCCTAGTTTAGGTATTCTCCCAAAACTGCTCAAAACTCCCAAAATTGGAATGGTGATCTCAAAGGCTTATTTATGAGGCTCTCATATTTTAATTTATAAAAATGCAATAAATATTACATTAGGCCTTATATATTTTATATTGTTCATCTTACTAACAATTGACTATTACTCCTTTATTTACTAATTGTAAGCAGGTTATGCACTGTCAGCGCTGTCAAAACGACGCAGTGGTGGTATATTGCTGGTTATGTGAAATCTGCTGCCACTCCCCAAAAGGTGACGGCCTAGACATCAGCCTACAGGTGCCTAGGGGGAAATAATAATTAAAGGCCCTAATGATAAGGTTTCACTAGGCATTGCTGCCTGCATAACTAGCTGTGATTTATTTTTGCATCATGGCTGCACAATTACAATGTGAGCCAATAGAAAGCAGTTCTATGGTGGAAAATGCATAAAACAGAATGTATCTATGAACATTTTTTTTGTTTTCACAGTTTTTTTCTTAGATTTTTACATTTTGATACATTTTGTGACTTATTGGTATATACCAGTGGTGGCCAACCTTTTTGGCATGGAGTGCTGAAAAGGTGATGTCACTCACCAGTGCCATCCCCTGAAGTGCCGGCGCTGATGAGTGACGTCATCACACCTGCGTTGGGGGAGGAGTGTGCATGCATCGGGGGAGGAGAGCTCCCCTGCGAGCGAGCGCCCCTTCAGTGCAGGCCATGGATCTTGCCTGAAAATTGTTGGATCGGGTCCACAGCCTGTACTGAAGGCAGCTTTGGCGATGGCTTGCGTGCCATCAGAGAGGGCTCTGCATGCCCTCTTTGGCATGCGTGCCATTGGTTTGCCATCACTGGTATATACCCACAAAATCCCATTTTTTTCAGTTCAGTTTTGCTGCAAACTATTCCCTTAAATATTAGTTCCCATGCAATAGTTGTAAGTCATAGATATTGCATCAAAATTGTCAAAATGGTCAAAAATTGGTAAATTGCATTGAAACCAGTAAAAATGTTTTACATTTTTCAATTTTTTCCATCTGACTTTCACCTATTTGATTTTATATATAGATGACTGGTAATGGGCCCTAAAGGACCAGAAACAGAATGAGCATTGGAGCAGTGTCACTGTTTTGTATTCATTATTCACTATGTAACAACATGTTACGAGGGACATTCATAAAAATCTTCTGGTATATCAATATTACCTTTAATTAGGTCGAGAATTTCAATATCGTCAATATGGATATTTATTAAGCCCCTTCTGACCTTTTTAATTGCTGAAAAGCGTTCACCTGGTCCAGCCGCATTTTCCTTTTCCCCTAATTTATCAATGCATTAATAATACCACTACAAATTACATTAGTGTCAGTGGAGCCCTTTCATATTGATTATCAATATTTCCTCCATGGATTTAAAAAATGTCACTGCCCCATCTCCATAGGGAATAATGGGCTTTTGCCACCTTCAACCAGGTGAACACTTGTATTAGTAAAAAAGAAAAATAATAATAAAAGGGCTTGATAAATTTCAGTATCAGTGAAAAACGGACAAAAACAACAACTAATCTTTGTAAATATCCCCCTAAGGGGTAAATGTACGAATGTCATTTCAACCTATTTGCTGCAATTTCATCCATTCTGCCACTTCTTCACGGAAACAGATTGAATTGCAGCTAAGGTCGAATTGTCCTTTATAAATATCCCCTTAATGTTGAAATATCAATGCTCTCCATATATTGAATATTTTTGACATACCTTAGCAATTGGTAGATGTACTATTACACTCATATTTGGTATATTTCACTGCTGTGTATCTGTATATTATACAGTTTCAAAGCAGCTGCTGTATGTTTGAATTCTGTTATTTAAACTCACTTTCTTATTTCACAGGTGTCTATAAAGAGAAAATAAATCACAATTGACGGAAGAGTTGGCAGCTTGTGAAAATGAGGTCGGGAGTTGAATGAGTGATGGGATTAACCTCCTTCAGTGCTGCAAAGGGTGGTCCTTTTTGCTCAGTTCTAAGGCATATTTCTGCATAATTGTAAAGCTTTTAGAATTAAGTGTTGCTTATTCAATGCTTTTCATGAGATGATCTGCTAAGAAGATGGTAAATGTATATGAATGTCATTTGTTCTGAAAAGTGTACAGTAAAGATTATGTGCAGTACTATGCTCTAGAATATCAGAAGTTTGGCCACATCACTTTCAGTTAAGACTTTACTTAACAGCAGGGGCAGGCACAGGGTCTGTGCACGGAAACATGTGTTCTTGATTGAAAATCCCATTCTTGGTTGCATAAGAAAAGAAGAGTGGAAGGATTTTTAAAGGTTTAAAGTGACACTAAAGGCTCAGAACTAATGCCTCTATATAGGTTAGCCAAATAATAGCCTAATTACCCAGACACACCCTGTATTGAGGTTTTACCTAGATATTACCTAGATCCAGATGTCAGTTGATGCGTCACTCAGGGAAAGCATTACATGGAGTACCTCCTCCCAGTCAGTATCCTTGACACTGCTCACTAGGGGACTGGGGCAAAATACCCTGGCTTGAAAGTCAAGGCATTACTATGAAATAAATGAAGCATATGGTTTCACCACAAGATACAATTTTCTTTCAAAGAAGGCCCTAGTACCCCCTACCTCTTAACTTTATCAACTCTGGAGAAATGCCCAAGTACCTTCCATAAGGCTGAGGTGTGGCTCTTTAAGATGCCCTATAAACATAGGAGTGTCCCAGGATCCTAACAAAGACTGGGTAAGTACCTAAGGATAAAAAAGTAATTAGAATCATTCAACACAATTGGAGACATATATAACTTTTAAATCTGTGAGAGGATCATCTGCCTATTAGTTTAATACACTTATCCGAAAAGCCCACTAGCCTCAGTGGCTGCACCAATACAAAATGAATGAGTTCTGAAACATTCTTTGTTTAGGCCTATGTACTGAATACAATTTTTGAATAATGCCTGAAATCAGTAGCATGAGAGGAAAGACCATGGCATCAGCATGGTATAAGAGACCTTGCAGTTTAACTGGGCACACTACACAACCATTAACTCATAAAAAGACCTTCTGACCCTTGCCTGTCCGGTTTGTTTTACTACATGTTAAATTTAAGCACACTATTGTGTCGCTGACTAGTGTACTGGAGTACATAATACCCTGGCTTTTGTTGTTGAAGGGGAAACTAGTTCACTGATCCTGAACGCACCAAAGAAGGCTAAGGAAAAGGCTGTGCTAAAAAGAAGATTTTCGTATCTAGACTTACAAATGCTGCTCAATTTACTGATCATTAGTGATAAGCTGTGGAATGAAACTGGTTTGCACTTATCTTGAATAACCATCTACCTTTTCCATCTTTTCGCTGTTTTTCTTATACAAAACTCCTTTGCAAAGTGGTGCCATGAAAGATTTTGAAACAGAAAAGACAGTGCTGTAAGATTGCATTTAACCATAGCACCTGTGACTCCTGTTTCCAACCTCTGATGTAAATATTTTATTAAGGACATCAGTCTGGCAAAATTGTTTTGCCTCTGCTGTTTCCACCCAGGTTAACCAGATCCTTTCATAAGCCTTCCTTGTTGAAGATACAAAGAATTTCATCATTATTTTTGCTAAGGTGAGGTCAACTGTTTGCCAATTGGCTAGAAGTCATTTAGTTCACAAGTGGTATGGGATTTGGTCACAGGGACAATAATGGCTGATTTAAAGAGGACGATACACTTACTGTAGAGACAGGTTGAAAATATTTGTGCAAACATCTGCCAGTTGTGCAGAGCAGGCCTTAAGTAACCGGCCAGTCACACCATCTGGACCAGCAGCCTCTTTGGCGTCCACCTTGTTAAGACAGTCACAAACTTCAGTGCTGGAGAGCACAAGAGATTGTTCAGGAGTTGTAGGACTCCTTTTCAAGGGGCTCAAGTTGTTCAGCCAATCAAAGTGATCATAGAAATGATTCAGCTCATCAGCTTGTATGTCAGAAGAAGGAGGAGAGAATGTAGATGAATTGTAGTTAGTGAATTCATGAATGCCTTGCCACATAGGCCTGGGATCTGCGATGTAGAAGGACTCCTCTATTGTTTGTGTGTAGGAGAGCTTTGCTTAAGCAATACCCTTCCTTAGGTTGGTCTTAGCGAGTCTATAGGCCGCCTGGTCACCTGATCTGAAGGCTCTGTCCCTGTTCTTAAGAAGGAGCTGGACCTGTTCATTCCAAGGCTTCTGGTTAGGGAAGATGCGGATGATTTTTTGAGAAGTCACTTCCTCATTGCTCTCGGCAATATATCTGACAACAGAATCAGTATAATTATTGATATCAGTTTGGGTGCCGGTAGTAACTTGGGAAGCAAACACCTTCCAATTCATATGCTGGAATCATTGCTGAAGAACAGAGCCTGTGTCTTTCCACCAGATCTTCACTTGTCTGGAAGAAGGTTTGACTCAATTAATAATGGGAGTGTATTTGGGAAAGAGGAACAGAGAGAGATGGTCAGATTGGCCTAGATGAGAGCAGAAAATAGCCTTATAGGTGTCTGCGACATTAGTGTAGGCATGATCAAGAATTTTCCCCCCTCTAGTTGGAGAGAGGACTTTTGGTGCATCTTGGGAAACACAGTTTTTAGACTGGCGCTGTTAAAGTCACCGGCTAAAATGAAGACTCCATCTGGATGTGAAGTGATGACAGAGGGAAGGTCCTTCATGGCAGAGTTAGTGTTTGCATCAGGGGGAACATAAACAACACTGATTACCACACAGGAAAACTCACGGGGAAGGTAGAATTGTCTACATTTGGTTTTGATGAATTCTAGGTCAGCTGAGCAATGGGTTTTGATGGTGATGGCATCATTGCACCAGTTTTTGTTAACATAGGTGCATACACCGCCACCCTGTTTTTTTTAGTGGTATTTGATGCTCTGTCAACCTAATTCAACTGCACAGTCAGGAATGGAGTCATTTAGCCAGGTTTCTGTGAAGAAAATGTGGTTGCAGTCACTCATTCTTTTCTAAGCTGTGATCCATATTTTTAGTTCTTCCATTAGTTGGGGAGTGATCTTACATTTGCAAGGAGGATGCTAGGGACTGGGGTTCTACAGGGGTTAATCAGCAGTTTTGTTTTCAGCCTACCCCTTTTATCTCTCCTTTTTTTAGAGTGCTTCCTGCAACCTTGCCACCAGATGTCACTACAATCACTCACATCTCTTATTCTATTTCTCCACCAGGTGTTGCTTTTCCTATAGTGCCTTTTGAAGAGATAGGGCCTATAGTAACCCTATAGGCCAATAGGCCTTCAGGGTTACCCTTTCCTAAAGATTGATAGCAGCGCTTTGATTTGATTGATAGCAGCATATTTGATGATGACACTCACCTCTTTGGGGGTGTGGGGGGGGGGGGGTGCCTCGGCAGATCCTGTAGCGAATGTGACACATTTGGCCACACTTTCATCACTTGCAATGCTTGCGGGGGTCCATTTTCATTTTGTAGATCAGTTGTGACCGTGACCCGAAGGTGAACATGTCTGCGGTCACCTGAGGCCTTGTAGCAACTGCGAGCTATCTAGTCACGTAACATTCACATGATCTCAATGGATTGGCTTCAGTAACAGTTCAGACTGAGATTGCGACCACAATCCTAGCTGGGATTGGAACTGTGTATGTTTTTGTGGACACTGGGCTTCGCATTGTACTCGCGCCGTCATCATCTTGAAAAAAGATGCCCTTGCTTACCCTGATATAGTGATGTGGGGTATTTATACCCTGGGTAGGTAAGGATAGCCTTCTGTAAAAAAGTGGCTCTTGGGCATAACCACTGAAGCAAAAATGAGATGGTCAAGTAGAGAATAAATTTGTTTTAGAGTCAGTTTTTTAGCCCCAATGGTCCTGTTGACAGTAATTGTCATAGAGGTAAGTTTATGGGCATGTAGACGAAATACCATTTTAGTAGTGTCTATTTCTATGCCAAGAAAAGTGAATTTTGTGGTAGGACCTTCAGTTTTGTCATGTGCATTCTGGATACCGAAATGTTTGAAGTTGTACCTTTAACAGTTGCCAAGTTTGCTTTTTTGAAGCATCTAATTGCTGGCTGACAGGGAAGATGACACAGAGAAATGCTGTTTAAAGGTAAATTTTTTTTAATGCATATATTTACAAAACGTTTATTTCATTAGTACAACCTAAATTAGTGTAGCACTATGGTATTTCATGGTATTTATTAAAAACCACCTTTATTTAGCTACATTTAAAATATATGCAGGCTATTTGAGAACCTAAGGGAAGCAGGCCTCGCTTTTACATTGGAGTAGGTTTAAATAAAATGCCTAATACATGTCGTGCATTACAATTAATATAGTAAAGATAGGGCGCCAGTGATTCTTGCTTAAAATGACACCCACATTTATTTAACAATAAACAGGAGAGGCAAAATAGAGAGTAGTAGTTCAGCAATGCAAGACATCACTTGAGTCCAATATGGGTCCTTGGGGGGGGGGGGGGGGGGGGGGGGGGGGGGGGGGGGGGGGGGGGGGGGTTGTTCTGGGTGGCTCCAATTTCTGGATGGACTTTCACAAAGCTTGCTGCCACAGATGAGGCTAAGCCCTGGTCCTTTGATGAACCCTGATTGTGTACCTTTTTTCAGTGAGGATTACACTAGACCCCCTAGTCCAATAAGCTCCCAGTGGGGTGCAATACTACCCAAATAAACAGTCTATACTGTCACTCTCACATACTAAAGTGAGCTAGATTTAAATACTAGGCTTGCATATAGTCCCTTGTGAAGATTTCTCCAGCAGAAAGGTAGACATGTTTCTGCTGTAACACCATGTAGTCGAAGACGTAGGGCCCGCCGACTAAACCAGCTTATATTAGCTAGGGTGGGACCTAACTTACTTGCATTATAATTAGGCAGACTGTAACGTTGCCTGTTGGAAATAACATACAATAAGTGCCATATTAAAGCAGGTCACAAGAGGGAGCCTCCAGCACATTATTTGAAATATTAAAAATGTAATCATTGGACATGATCTTTAATCATGTCCAATGAATAAATATTCAACAATACTACATTAGTATTAGTTTTGAGGTGAAAAGTGCACTTTAAAGGACCAGTAACACCAAAAATATAAAAAGTCTCATTTGGATTAGCAGAGTAAATATTCAAATGCTCCACTTGCAAAAATGTTATCTTTTATATTGAAGTCATGAATTTTATTATTTTCCATCTGTTCTTGGCTTTACTGATAGCAGCCATGTTGTGAAATAATTCTTGCCCATTACCACTGTTTTCTATGGTACTTTATTCAGTAAGTATGCCCTACTAAAGCCATATTTTAAAATCTATATAGCTAAATAGCACAATTTATGAACACAATTTAGAATTTTCAGCCACAAATATTGAATGTATAGTAACTATTATTGCATTTAAGGGATTTTCATATTTTGCTGTTACTGTTCTTTTAAGATAACAGGTAAAAAAAGAAAATATTTATCACTTAGATCCCTGATGATCTGTGCTGCCAAATATAGTTTCAATGTTTTATTTCTTTTTTTTTCATGGTTTCTCTGTTTGATACATTTTGCCATCAGTTTCACTCACACTATCCATTGATAAATTGTGGCTGCTTTGTATAAAGTACTAAAATTATTTACACACATTAGGTTCTTCCATTACATTTTGTATGTTTCTAAAATATCTAAATGTGGTTGATCTGTATGCAGATGGACTAATATACTATTAAAAAACAAATGACTGCAGTCCAAATAAATCCAAAAGTCCGAGGGCGAAATTTATGAAATTCGGAAAGACTGCTCTGGGTCTTTCCCAGTTTACTGGGAGAAATCTTGCATTGTTCTCACGTGTTTTCTCCAGATCAAGTTTTTCGATCACGATTTTTCAAAAAAATGTTTTCTTTGGAAAGGTAGCCAACTAGCCACACTTTACATTAGTAGCCAATACTTTACATTAGTAGCATGGCTACCTTTCCATCGAAAATTTTGCAACATCAGGATCGAAAACTCGATCCCAAAATCTCAAAAGAAATATTGCAAGAACAATGCAAGATTTTTCCCTGTAAGAAAAGCCAGAGCGATCTTTCCGAGTTTAATGAATTTCACTAGTAATTCAGGAAAGTGCAAACGTACCTGGCAATCCTTTGATTCACCTCGCTGAGACTGGTATGCGCTCCTTGCTCTCCTGCACGTGGAGATCAGCAAACGCTTTAAAGGTACTTCAGCTCACCTTGCGACTACTCGAGTCTGTGCAGGAGAGCAGGGAGCGCATACCAGTCTCGGCGAGGTGAAGGATCGCCAAGTAAGTTTGCACTTTCCTGAATTATCCCCTTAATTTTAACTATCCTGTCTGTAATTCTTTATCAAAATTATAAGGGGCATATTTACTAAGACCAATTTGACCATCTCGATTGATTTCACCCCTTTTCACTGTAAAGTTTTGTTTCCCTGTATATTTTGATTCCCCTGATTTATAAAGGATGGATAAAAATGTTTCCCCATCAAAATAAATCATTAATGGGGGGAAACATTGCAGTGCTTTTCTATGAGGGTCCTTCCATTTCAGATCGATATCAATGCCTCTTTTCAATGGGGAAACATTTTGGACTTAGGCTAAATGACAGGACCAACTCCATAGGGAATAATGGGTTTATGCCAGCCTGAGGGTAGAGAATTCTGTTGGGAGATAAAATGGTTTTTGAGCAGTTCAGTAAATAGGAGAAAAAAGCAATATCATTAAATGTTAGGCTGTTTCTCCTGCATTTAATAGTCAAAAATCCTGTACGACTTTAGAGAATGTGTCCGAACTTTATGTCTTAGGACTTTGGATTCTACATCTGCATTCTTGATCAGGGCATCCAGCTGGGGTTTCTGCCTATATGTGTGTATATGTACGTGTGTGTGGTCACTTTCTTCTTATTTTTCAAATTGGAGAACATAAAAAGTGAAATAAATATGCAGATAAATTCTTCCCAGAGCTGAAATTTCCTTTTCACAGTAAGGCCACAGCTGTACTTGTAGCTTTAAGATAATAATCTACTGTTACTAAGCTGCTGTGCCTTGCACAGAGTTTGAATACCAGATAAGTCTGCAGTTTGTTGCAAATAACTGTTTTATAAAAGTTAAATGAAGGGTTAAAACACATTTTACAGTTATTTGTTTGGTTGAAGTACTAGTTGTATGAGCAAAAACATTTAGTTTTCCACTTCTTATTTTTCCAATTACAGTTTAACCTAAGTATTATATATACAGTTGTTGCACAAAAATGGTTTAAGCCGTATTAGTCCAACTGAATTAATTCTAAAGATACATACTGTAAAAGTCCAAATAAAGTATCCTATACTACTACAGTCTGTATCTTTGTAATTAATACAGTATGCAGCAGGCAATATTTACTTGTCATTCACCTTTTTTCGGGGTTTTTTTTTTATGTATTTTCACCTACTTTATGTAAAGTCGAAAAAATTTTTGATATTGATAAATATTGATGTGTTAATACTGCTAAAAATTGACATTACTTTCAATGGAGCTTTTTAATATCGATATTGCTGATTTTTCCTCCAGGGAATTAGAAAAAATTAGTGTCCCATCTCCAAATGGAATAATGGGTTTTCACTACCCTCAACCACGAGAATACTTGTATTAATAAATAAAGTATAAAAGGGAATGATACATTTCAATATTGGCAATATCAGGTAAAAGTTATTCCCTTTTAATATATACCCCTCGTTAGAATACGTCTGTGAACCCTTTGCATTTATGCAGTGGAATCTTGCTGTGAGTTGACTCATTTATAGAACATGATGTTTAAGGTATTTATTTACATTACCACCTATAATATTCCTCCTTAGTTAATTTCTAACGGGCTATTATTGATGGCATTGCATTCTTATGAGGTGCCTGCTATTTGCTACACTAATACATATACATATATATACATACTGTATATATATATAAATAGCAAAATATCCAAGCACACCTCCTTAAACAATTATATGCCGGGTGCTGTCCCAAAACAACCAAACAAACAAAGGTAAAAAAGTTGGCACAAACTACTGGGTCTAGAAATTAGTTAAAACAAACAAAAATGTATTAATTCATGATTAAAAACATATATGAATGATCACGCTAGAACCTCAAACCTTATTATTGGGACTCCAAACACCAGAGCTTCCTACTAAAACTGAACAAAGACTATCTGCCCATATTCTGACAGCAGCGAAAACGCTGATAGCGGCGTCATGGAAAAAAACTATCTTACCTAGCCAGGGAGAGTTAATATCCAAGGTCAACTGGATATGCACTATGGAGAAGATCAGAGGCCATCTTATAGACAAATCATACGAAACGGTACTGCTATGGCTCCCTTGGATTCAATTTCTCCACACAGTACAGAGAGATTGAGGTCAGGGGGATAAATGAGGAGATGGAAAGAGACAAAAGGGGAACCATCTATTCTAATAAATATATGAGATAGAACCCCAACCCCTTACTCCCTTATACCACATATGCTATATGTTCAGGAGATACATAAGGAGAAACTAAACTAAGGATGCAACCCAAATTCTCCCCCCCCCCTTTTTTTTTTTTTCTTCTTTTTCTTCTCTCCTTTTCTCCTCTTCCCTTCCCTTTATTGGTTTTCTTTTCCCCTTTACCCACCACTTTTGACCCAATTAACCTCCCAGAAATCTACACACACATTTCACACACTATGAATAAACAAACTCACTTTCATCTCACAACAGAATGAAAAAACACAAATTATGATAAAGTTTATTAAAATATCAGATGGTTGATATAAACTGTTGATAGTGAAATGTTGCAAATTGAAAGTAGTTTGTATAACTGTTATATATGATTATTTTAATATGTTCAAATTGTTTGAATTATTTTTGATTTAATGGTGTAATTGAAAAATGACAATAAAAATTTAAAATTAAAAAAACAAACAAACATATATGAATGTAAAAGGTATACAGCTCACATGCCGGCCCCCCTCTTGGGCCTTGATCACAGCCGTTCAGAGGCAAAAAAGAAATGGGGGGGGGGGGGGGGGGGGGGGGGGGGGGGGCGGGCGGCACGTGAGCTGTACACCTTTTACATTCATATATGTTTTTAATCATGAATTAATACATTTTTGTTTGCTTTAACTAATTTCTAGACCCATAGACCCAGGAGTGCGTGCCAACTTTTTTGCCTTTGTTCATATATATATATATATATATATATATATATCCAAGGTGTCTGTGCTTTCATTTACAGTTCCACCTAACTGAAAAAGTAGAGTACTTCTCAGATTTCCATGACAACATTACCTTATTCATAATCATAAATCATTAGCAATTTGAGCAGTCATTGTCCCCGCCATGTGTATACTCATGTATAAGTCGAGAAATTTGGGTTAAAAAAATAATTTAAAACCATATACTCGACTTATACACGCATATAAGCTGTATTACTTACCTACTGGAGCTTCCTCTCATGGCCATAAGCAGTCTTTCTCCCACTAAACGCATATCCTATGAATATTCATGAGCCGGCAGACGTGTCACACTACGGAATGACGATACATGTCTGCCGGCTCATAAATATTCATAGGATGTACGAAGAGGAGACAGACTGATTATGGCCGCGAGTACATCCTATGAATATTTTTGAGCTGGCAGACGTGTCACACTTCGGAATGACGATACACATCTGCCGGCTCATGACATAGGATATGCGTTCAGTGGGAGACAGACTGCTTATGGTCGCGAGAGGAAGCTTTATGGACATAAAAAGAAGGTAAGATACTCTATTAATATTCCATTC
>WMED01002059.1:0-16033 GCA_019650415.1 Pipa parva
TTTCTGAGAAATTCTCAGCATTTTAAGTGCGCCTTATAGTCCGGAAAATACGGTATGTGTATATTAGCTGATAAAGACATTATGAGGAATATAAGGCTATCTGTTACAGATATCTAGTAACCCAATATTCTGGTTCCACTACGCTAGTGAATACTTACTAGTGTTTGTTAGACCACCTTCTGCAAAGCCCCATAGACTTGAATTAGCACAGCTGCGCTATCACTCCAAAGTCCATAGAAATACTTCAAAGGCACTGAAAAATACCTTCAGATGGACTTGTGCAGTGTCATAATGCAAGTCTATGTATAAATGCAGGAGTGGTCTGCAGCACCCCCCTTGTGTGATATCAGCCTAAATGATTTCATCTGTTGATACATTCCCATGAATGCCTTATTATTATCTGGCAGCCATTAAAAACTACTTCCTATGTCATGGTTGATGATGATTTTTGCATTGTCAGCTGAATGACGGTATACAGATATCCATTAACTTGGCCTTACAGCCAAATGTGTGAAGAATATGTAGGCAATCTGTGTAATATATGTGGACCAGTCCAGGTCTGTTCATTCATTGATTAGCATGCAGTTTGCAAAATTTGTAACAGAATATATAGCAGGAGGGCTTGTAGCCCCATTATTAATTTCTATTGAAGTAGACTTTTGCTTTTAAATAATACAAAAATAAATATTACACATTAAACAAAGAGCAGTGCTTGATGTGCTATGTAATTCAGTAGACAATCACAGTTCCATTTCATGCAATTTGCTTCCAATCATTTTCTAGAATTTACAGTGACTGCGCTAACCATTTTATACAACATGCTGCTATCTTTTATTCCTGTCACTCAACAAAGCCACAGGCCAACCTAAACAAATCTGCATACATTAAAAGTGAAACGATAAAAGCATTATTATGATTAATAAATTATAGGCTTCTGAAAATATATTTATATATAAATAATTTTATGTCATTTAAATAGTACATTTTTTGGTGAGATTTGTTGATGCTAAACCCCTGCAGTAACCTCACTAGGCACTAGGGGTCACATAACTTCAGGGCCAGGTTTAGGCCCTGGTCCTGAAGTTATGCTACCTGTGGGGCTCCTGCTGCAACCAAGCCCATATTATTCACTTTGGCTACCTAGCATCAGCCACATGAACATACCAGCATATAGGGTCCCAATTTTACTTATGCCCAGGGCCCTACTCTATCTAAAGCTGGCCCTTCATAACGTCAAGTCACCCTTTACTTACTGATTCTAGTGCTGAATACTTTCACTATAGGCATATAAGGGTTTTTTGTAGTTCAGTAATTTGTATGAAAGTTTACATTTTTATATTTTTAAGATATTGCGAGATTCATTGGCGATTTTAGTGTGTATGTATAAGTTGAGGAATTATTTGGTTTTCAAAAATGGCAAGGAAGTCTTAGGGTGTTATATAGTGAGAATTCAACTGTTGAATTCTCAAAGAGCGGTTTCCCATAGCAAATCTGCAACCACGACAACATTCAAATATTAAAGTCGTGACTGCAACAGTAGCCATCTATTGTGACCGCATTTAGCTGGCGAATTAACACCTTTACAAAACAATTCAGGCTTTAGGCAATAACCCCCTGAATTGTTGCATAAAGGTGTGAATTCATCAGCTAAAGATGGTCACAATAGTCTGCTACTGTCACATTCGCGACTTTACTATGGCAATATTGTCGTGGATTTGTTATGGGAATCCGCTATTTGAGTATTTGATAGTCGAATTCTCACTTTAGTCAATAACCCCATTAAAGTGCACCTGTCACCTCAAAACTAGTACTAAATTAGGTTGTACTAATAAAATAAACATTTTTTAATACATATTTAAAAAATGTACTTTCAAACAGTGTTTCTCTCTCATCTTCCCTGTCAGCCCGACTTTTCTTTCTCAAGTCAGGCTGGGCGGGGCTAAATGATGACTGACATTACAGCTCCTCCAATCAGATCTCTTAAATCACGATCTAGCATGGATCTGATTGGAGGAGCTATAATGTCAATCATCATTTAGCTCCACCCAACCTGACTCAAGAAAGTTGGGTTGACAGGGAAGATGACAGTGAGAAACTTTATATAGGTACATTTTTTTAAATGCATGTATGTTTATTTCATTAGTAGAACCTAACTTAGTATTGGAGTTTTGAGGTGACAGGTGCACTTTAAAGAGGTACCAGAGCCCCAAACTGACTGGCATTCTAAACACAAACCACCATATGAATTTCTAAATAAACTTATATGTGAAGTGCAGCACTTCTTCACCTTTTTAAAGAAAAGCTGCTTTATGTGAATTTAAAAATGGAGTACTCATAAGTTATTGCTTCAGGCGTCTTTTTGTAAGTGAGCTTGTTACATAAATGAGCAATTTAAATAAAGTATTTTTAAGCAGGAAAAAGGTTAGTGAGGTTTAAACTCCCAAAAACCATGGACCACTCTTACAGAATTTTGCAGGCAAATACTGTTTACATGTTGCAGTTATATGCAGTATATCCAAAGGGCAAAGTATTATCAATATAAATTGGCCTGTGTTACTGCAGTAGAGTAGGTGTTGACAAACTGCGGCCCGTGGGCCAAATCTGGCCCACAGACATCTTTGGCCCGTCCCTTCTGCAAACATCTGATGACAGGGCTGGGCTGTGGGGTAGGCAGCCGTGCTCACCCCTCCTCCCTGTCCTGGCTCCTTAGTGCTACAACGTTCCTCTCACAGGAAGTTGAAAGCTTTCAGCTTCCTGTGAGAGTGGAATGCTGTAACGTTAAGGCTAAGCACTAGATCAGACAGAGAGAAGGAGAAGGGGGGGGGGGGGGGGGGGGGGGGGGGGGGGGCAAGCACCAAGATAGTGCCCCCCTCCTTCATCAGGTAGGGAGTAGGAAGGAGGAGGCAGCACAGTGGAGAAGGGGGGTGTTGTGAGAGCAGTGTGGACCTCTAAAGCCATTCCTATTTATGTGGCCCCTTGAGAATAGTAGACCTCTGGGATGTGATGAATACATATTTTAGTGACTAGTTTACTAGTACTGCAATGAATTCTAAATGTATATGTACATTACAGCAGATTTCACTTATGAGAAAAATGACAAATGTCTGACATAGTAAAGTCACGCAACCAAAAATTATTTAGATGTAATCACCTGTGCGGTATGGCCTATAAAATTCAGGGGAATCCGTACATTTAGGTGAAAGCTTGACTAAATGTTGGATTTAAATATCCCCAGTCTGGAAGCGTTTACCAGTATCAAGCATTGATAAGAATAAAATAAATATTGCCATTTTGATGCAGTGCATTGCCTATTTTCTTAATGGGTCCTTAGAATTAAAATTAGTGCTTCTTCTTTGGTCATAAAATTATTTTACTTACTTTACCAATTAATAAATACCTCTTCTTCACCTAACTTAAAATAAACTGCGTGATGGTTGTGAAGATTTGCGAAATGTGCTCACTCCACCCAGCACTGATTTCATTTTGTGCAATGCCAACCCCTCATTCCTATCTGTTAATGACAATTGTTATTAGTATATATATATATTTTTGTTTGTTTGTTTGTTTGTTTTTTTGTTTGTTCCTTTGTTTGTTTTCTTTTGTTTATATATATATATATACATATACAAATACTGTATATGTATATGTATAGCGCAGTGTCAGCCTCCATAGATTTTCAGATATCAATCTATATTTTTATAAATCTTTTCATGGGTAAAAGTGAAAATCATGTGCTTTAAATAATTTCTTTTGCAACTTGAAAAGATCAGGCTTTACAGTGGTATATATACAGACAAATATTTTGACACTTAAGGATGGGAAATAACTTCATTTTTAGTAATCATAGGTGCTGCAGGCACAACAAAAAAGAGGGCAATATATTTTAACAACAATCATAAATTATCCAGTTGCTCACTGTGTGATTAGAAATCTTACTGGATGCAAAAAGAACTCTTCATTCATATTCATTAAAATGAGGAAAACTAAAATTACACAATGCAAAGATCATATCGTTAACAGTAGCTAAGGATATATTGTCATCAGAGCAGTTTGAGAAATTGAAATAGTTACTGCACAATTACTGCAGACAAGTTAAAGGCTTCGATTGTGAAGGACATGGTGGGAATTCACCAAAGTGCGAAGTGAGGTCCGGATCCTTCTCCTCACTTCGCACTGACTGTTATGCGCTCGCTGATGTCCTGCACGCTGACATCAGTGAATGCTTTAAAGGGATTCCAGTCTCGGCGAGACCACTCGAGTTGCCTCGCTGAGACTGGAATCCCTTTAAAGGGTTCACTGATGTCAGCGTGCAGGACATCAGCGAGCGCATAACAGTCAATACAAAGAGAGGCGAAGGCTCTGCACCTCACTTCGCACTTTGGTGAATTCCCCCCATAGTAGCAAGACAAACTTTCTGAAACCTTTTTGATGGCCGGAATATGCAGCGATATTGACTCAGGCATAAGACTGTTCATTATATGAAGTGTTTGCACCAGCCTAAAAAGAGTAAATGTTCTTGAGAAACAAGATCAATTAAACTGCCATTTAAACAGCAGGTTTACTTTAAAGGAACAGTATAAGCACCAACAGTTATTTGTCATTGCAAGACTGTTTTTTCAGCATTTTTTTTTTTTACCAATTTTAATCCGTTTCAATTTAAAGCCAGTTTCTTACTGAACCTTCTTCTGTCTGTCATTCTCTATGCCATCTATTTGCTCTGCAGCAGATCAATTTGGAACCTTAAGTCAAGAAATTAAAGTCTTGAGAATTCTGATCAATCAATCGGAATCCTGCATTTATGCAAAGTCACAGAGCTGCTGCTGAGTATCCTATCAGAATTCTGCAAGCATGCATTCTCACAGAGCTGCTGCTGAGGAACCAATCAGAATTCTGTAGGTATACAATCTCACAGAGCTTCTGCTGAGCATCTTATCCAAATTCTGCAGGCATGCTTCTTCAAAGAGCTGCTGCTGAGCAATCAATCAGAATCCTGCAGTTGTGCCACCTCACAGAGATTCTGCTGAGTTAACAATCAGAATCCTGCAGGCATACAACCTCAAGGAGCTATTTTGCTGAGTAATCAGAATCCTGCAGGCATGCAACATCAAAGAGCTGCTGCTGAGTTAACAATCAGAATCCTGCAGGTATACAACCTCACAGCGCTATTTGCTTAGTAACCAATCAGAATCCTGCAGGCATACAATCTCACGGAGCTATTTTCTGAGTAATCAGAATACTGCAGGCATGTAACCTCAGAGATCTGCTGCTGAGTAACCAATCAGAATTCTGCAGGTATGCGTCCTGGCAGAGCTGCTGTTGGATAACCAATCAGAATCCTGCAGGCATACAACCTCACAAAGCTACTGCTGAGTAACCAATCAGAATCATGCAAGCAAACAACCTCACAGAATTTCTGCTGAGTAACCAATCAGAATCCTGCAGGTGTGCAGGACTGTTACACTCCTGCTTCTTTCTGACAGTTTTATTTCAGAATTCTCAAGCTTGTGGATTTCATACTGATCAGCTGAACAGAAAGTAGCATCGTAAAGGATGAACTTTTATATAAAAAAGAGGCTGTAAATTAAAAGCCACTGAACATAAATAATTCTATATTACAAAATAAATTAATTTTACAGTGGTATTTAGATGGGGCTGTTTCAGATTGAACTGTTACTTTAAATTGCAATGTTCTAACCTTGTCATTAATCTCCGTAGGTAATCACTGCTGGGAATTTTAATCCGCATTCCTCCAGTCAATGTTGAGTAAAATTTCCCAGCATCCCCTAACTGGCAGGTTGTACCTTGCTGTACTGATTCCATGCAAAGCTGTACCCTGCATTGAATGCAGACACAAGGAGAGCTGTTAGTCAGTAAGGGGGGGCTCAGCTGTAAATGAGATTTCCTCCAAGTTTAAACTAAATTTTCCCATGCTGTAGATCAGTGTTTCCCAATGTTGTTTTTTTTGTGGCCCGGGTTATTTTTGTGCTTATCCTTCGTGACCCGGCACGAAGGATAAGCACAAAAATAACTGGGTCACAAGAGCGCCGCTCATGAATATTCATGAGCGGCGCTCATGACCCGGCATTTCATTTTGGTGGCCCGGTACCGGGTCGCGACCCGGCATTTGGGAAACACTGCTGTAGATAAACAAACTAGACATCTAAAGCTTGTAATTTATTTTTTTGTGGAAAATAATCCATTCCAGGTGGGAAGGACACCAAAATAATGTTAAAAATATGCAAATGCTGGTAATCGATTGTATTCCTCTTGTCTGCATACTGTTTCTATTCAGTTTAGCCTTCTATACCCTATATTGTACAAGGGCACAGCTTCCTGTAATCACTAAACATCCCTCCACTGTTTATTTTCATTTATATGGATGGATGGGTTCCATCAGATTCTCATCTCAACTAAAATGCTCTCTATGTAAATAGCAACAGTGGTGCTCCATTTTTATATAGGCATTTTACCATAGATACTTCTATATCTACTTCACATTTTACCATAGATATCATACTACTTCTTCCAAGAGCTAGTCCTGGATTTATACAACTATATTTCACTCTTTAAATTACAGCAAGGATTTCCTGATAGAAGCCTAGTGAACAGAACTGCCAGCCTGCTTGTGATTTTAAATATATATCATATAGTTGATTTAATACAATACAGCAGTCTGTATGTGAATATAACACATAATTGTCCTTCTCCATCAATACCGTGAGCAAAGTTTAATTACAGAAAGCCCTTTACATTGTTACTGATGTCTGCAGGTGTAGAAGGGGATCCACCAATGATTACTGGATGGGTGCTGTGGGCACTAATATAAAATAAACACAGACCTGACTAAGAATACTTACAGTAGTACCTATATAGAGGAATAAGGCTAATATACGCCCTTGAAGGCTCTGTACATTGTCTCCATCAAAAAACAAATACTTATAAACTGATTTATGAATCAACCAAACAGTTATAACAGAAAAGTGATCAATAAAACACAAAGCACAGTGATAAAGGCTGGGGATGTAAATGAATGAGGGTCAGATAATGCTTTCTAATTTACATAATCTATTTAGTTGCATTCTAATGGTTGTGCACATTGTAAACTAACCTACCCTTAGACATTCAGGTCACACCCCTGACACAGTATGCATGCAGTGCCTACTTATAAATCCTTTGACTTCAAGATATTTCATATTAAAAAACCCTTGCACTTAACTGCAAAGACAACCACAGTATGCTAGGAGTGAGATTAATTCTGGGAGACACCCAACTAGCTATGCAAAAGAAAAAACAATTGCTCACTGCATCCTCCCCAACCCCTACATTTTTCCCTATGTATTAAAATAATTAATTATGTGGACCGCAGGAGACAACACTGCTAGGTGACCCTCAGATTTAGGGTAAGGCTACAACCAGTCTTTGTGGTAGTAGGGTTGCATGCATTTACAAGCATGACAAGACCCACACCATATAATTAATTGGGCCACCACATTGCGTTTTTTCATTAGCAGTAACCCAAGACACTAACCAGTCAAGGAACTAGTTCACACTGACATAGACAAATTAGTAATCAGTATCAGATAACCAACATTTGGTCTATCTACCTCATACATTTATCTTTCTAAGTGCTACTTACCTACCAACAGTTTTATAATTGCTTTTATATTGCTTATGTTCATTTACTGCATTATCCATAAGCCTCTAGGCTAGATTCACATAAGCGTATTTTGCGCAGCACATCATATGCTAGTGTGAAGAAAAAAAAATAGGAAAATATGCCAGAGCTGCGTGTACAGACTTAGGTTACAACTACCAACCACCTCTGGATTCTGCACTTCCTAACATGGATTTGTAAGATCTCAAGAAACAAAATATACAATGAAAAGTTGATAATCTTGTAATTTCCCATTGACCTTGTTCAAATGAATAATCACAGTAGTTAAGTTACAAAGGATAATACCAGTGTAAGCCTTAAACCAAATATACACCATTCAAATAAGGGTAATATTTATTAAAAGATCAGTAACGCCAAAAAGAATGAAAATGCCTCAATAGCATTTATAGTTACTGTACCAAAAAATTGTAAATTGTGTCTATAAAATACATTTAGCTATTTAACTTTAAAAATTGCCTTTTCAGACATACTTCCTGAATATGCATAATCTAAAGCACCATAGAAAGCAATGGGACTGGGGGAAATCTAGTTAACAATATGGCTGCTTTCAGTTAAAGATAAAAACAGACAAAAAGCAATAAAATTCATGTTTTGGACATAAAATGTAACATTTTTATAGGTAATATATTTGAATGACTGTCATGCCAACCTAATGGGATTTTTTTGATGTTACTGACCCTTTAAAGTGCATCTGTCTCCCCCCCACCCCACCGTGTTGTTGCTCTGTGAATTTAAGTTGCAAATGGTCAGTTTGGCTTTTCAAATTTTATTCCTCCAAGAATGAATTTTAGAGGATCTTAGTAAGAAGAGCAGAAATGTAAATCCGTACATTTCCCTGAGTGATTCTATAGCAGTGGTGGCGATCCTTTTCGGCACCATATGTCAATTAATGACGTCACTCATCAGCGCCTTCTCCTACTTATATCCTCCCAGCAAGCGCTCCTTCAGTGCAGGCTGCGGATCCAACCTGAAAACCGCCAGGTCGGTTATATGGCCTATGCTGAAGGAGCACTCACTGGGGGTGGGGATCTAGGACAGCTGTTAGAGCAGCAGTGGTGGTAGGCATGCCCACAGAGTGGGCGCTGAGTGTGCGTGCCATAGGTCACCACCGCAGTTCTATAGCATACTGTTTTTTTTTTTAAGTTTTCATCAGTAATCAGCTCAAAACCTGACAAAGAGAAAGTTGGGGGGGGGGGGGGGGGGGGGGGGGGGGGGGGTAATGATGGATCAACTTATACAATAAATACTGTAATTTACTGTAATCACAGCTTTCAGGTGAATTATTTACCCAGGTTTCAGAGTTTTAATCACAGTTTCTATCAATAGTGACAAAAATGCTGAAGACAGAATAAATAACCCATCAAAAATGGCAATAATTGTGCCATAGTCTCCACAATGTGAAAATTCTTCTGGGAAATTGCCCTTTTTACCCAGTACCCCTTTAATAAGTACCCATGTAAAACTTTCCCAGAGGGCCTTTCACCTTACTTGCATATATTTCACAGGAAGCATTGCCGCAAAGCTTCCGTATCCGGATCCAGTGTTCTACCAATGATAATTTAAACTGCAGTACAGTACATTTAAGTAATGTAAAAGGAATAAGCTGTATTTAGGCCAAATGTGGCAGTGTGAGTTCAATATATTACAATTACGTATATGTAGTGTGTTTTTTTTCTCTCTCTTTTCCCTAAACAGGAAAGAGTCACATTCATTTCAAACGACTGAGCAGATGCAGGGCTATTCCTTTGGATTATAACAAGGAATCTGCCATTTCTGAGGAGTGTTACTGTTCTGTATCAATTCCACAAATCTAGTTTCATTTACTTTGCTTCAGCTTATGGTTTCTTTTTCCCCTACTCATCAGCCAACTATACAGGCCTCCAATATCTATCCCAGCAATAAATCTGAACAGTGGAAAATGCCAGCTTTTTCATTAAAGAATATTTTATATTGCCTGGGTGTTGTGAATCTGTAATATGTAATATTCCATCCAAAATTCCAGAATCCCAGCCATAACATTGAGGAAATGTTATGGCTTTATCAAGTAGGTAGCATGACCACCCAGAACTATATCCCACATGCAAGCAAAAATTTGTGACTCTAATTTTTCCAAAACGAAGTCACTTATTCCCTATCCCCAAAAATGCACCATTTTTTTTTTTTTTATCTCTTGTTGTCCTTGGGCACAAATAAAGTTGTTCTTAGACAGAATCCCTTTTTTAAAAAAAATCCCCAATGAAATGGCAGACCCCTTGTTGATATCAGCTCAAAAAGTTCTACAACATATCTGTTGTTAAAAAAAGAAAGCAATGTACAGGTTTTTCATAAGTAGTAAAACAATCCTTTGAAATATTACCCCCAAATTTACTGATTGACAAGTGCAAGATAGTGTTTCAGTCATACCTGAATCCTAGAAATACATATAATGCATCCAGTGTTCTCTAATCTTGCTTCCATGTGGAAGGTTATGAGCCTTTTGTATTATCAAATGAATTATGTCTAGGCCTGTTAACCAAACATAAACTAGAAAGCCAGAGAAGAACATGAGAAGCAATAAGTAGGTTCCAAGAGACTGAGTTTACATGTCATATGATGTCATCCAAGAGGTTCGGGCTGGCCACCCAATCCAGAGTCCTTGGCTCTGAAGCTGCCATTATCATGCACATAAACTGCTTTCCAGTCCTCCTGTCAATTGGATAAATGGTGGTTGGAGTGAACCTTTTGTTGCTCTCCACAAACTCACACAGCTGCTGGTAGATTTTAGGATATTCATGACGAAGAAAGACCCCTCTGATTCTTAGCTCCCTTTGGATATGGATAAAGCAAACCTCCCTAGCTTTCCTCCCTTCTTCTCCTTCTTTGTCCAAGTTGGCTGTGCCTGGTGGTGGGGTTAATATGAGTGTCTCCATGTCCTTTTCTTTTTTTGTGATCTTCCTCTCGGGACTAGAGGAAGCTAAGGCTATTTTGGCATACTTTCTTACAGTGGGGATATGGTGAGCTCTAGCTGAAAGCCGGTCAGGGACTCCCTGTCCCACCGCCACAGTTACATTCAACAGGAAACATTCCTCAGGGTCATATTGGCTGCCAGCTCCCTGTAGCTCCTTGGCATGCTCTCCCAGGTTGTCTGAATAGCTTTCAAGTTCCCTTAGGGACAAATATGTGGGAGACATCAGCAGACCTTCCAGGCCAAGCTGCAGAAAGTTATCGGCAGATCCTGGGTTTGGAAAACCGAGAAAAAGTACCCCTCTCCCTCGTGAGAGGAATCCCACCTTGGCAATACGAGAAAAGGCCTTGTGCACTTCAGTATTCTCTCTGCAAAATTTAAGCACGTGTCTACACACGCTGCCCATGCGGCCATAAATACAGCTCTCTTTGTGGATGTCCCAGTCCTCACGGCGGCAGTTGCGGGAGCAGTAGTAAGTATAGCAGCTGTGGCAAGACTTGAAGTAGAGACAAGCATTGAACATAGTCTCTGTGCGCCTGCACTTGGCATTAGAACATGTTAATAGGTCATCCTCATCAGCACTCAGATCTGGGGAGCAGTCTTCAAGTGGCTTGTGGGGGCTGCTTATTGGCACCTCTGGGAAAGTCCCTCTTCTATGACCTCTTTGGGATTCTGGGAATGTGGGGGTTGGCTGTTCCTTTAGAGGCCTACTCTGCAGTAGATGAGCCATTGGTCCATATGGTTCTGTCTTCCGTGGGACCCCAATCATGTCCTCCTTAATTAGCTTTCTGAGTTGGTCAGCAAGAGCATCTGCTTCACTCGGACGGCGGCTAGAAGGAGGTTTGTAGTCTATCACCAGGTCTGCAATTAGCTCATCCAGCTGCTCAAGGCTACGGTGTCGGTCAGATCTACTTGGCATCTTCTCTTTGGGAGGATAAGAAGCATGGGCTTGGTAAGTTGGTGGTGAGACTCCAGAGTCCATCACATCCCAGCTGGCAGAACGCCTTTCACCTCTTCCCACCCCATTTGCTCGCAAATCATTGTCTGTAATTGTGATTTCTGGGGTAACAAACCATGAGCGACCCATTGTATACCTCCCACCTACAGTATCAGTATGAACTTTCTCCACAATAGAATTCTCTGAAAGTGAGAGGGCAGCATAACGTTTAGGGGAGCAAGAAAGATTAACAACCACAGGTTGACGCCTGTCATCAGGAGATAAGGCACGTCGTTCACGGCACAGCAGGTTCTCATAACTGCGGCCGCGTGATAGTGGGTCTTCTTTACGCCCACCAGGGTTTAGAATATTGTCCCAAGATCTGGAGTAGTTCCTGGTGTCTGTTCCTAGTCTCTGCTGATTCATGCTGTATGACGCATGCCAAGATGAAAGCATCGCCTCCCTTGCAGATGACTGTGAAGGGAATGGAGACATCTGTACTGTTGGATAAGAAACTGGGCCCTGATCTGGAAAATACCATTCACTAAACTGCAATGGCTGGGAGCTCCTTGGATATGGGTATGTCCTGGACAATGCTTCCCTTTCTGAATACTTTGCAATATCCTCAGCAAAGTAGAGTTTGGATGAAGAACTTTGTACTGGATATGATCTAGGGTCTTCTGCATAGACTGTTTTAGCAGAAACGGCACGGGGAGGATAGTATCGGGCATCCTCTCCATAAAACGTCCTTATCGGGGCTTCCTGAATAGGATATGTTCTGGGATCCTCAATGTAATACGTTCTCGGGGTAGCAGTAGGCTCTTCTGGGTAGTAGTTGTGAGTAGCAACAGCTGGATAAGTAAGACAGCTCCTATTTTTGATGGGAATGTTTTGGCTGAAGTTACCATCATCTTCTGTATAGAAGAATGATGCTGGAATATTTGGACTGCTGTACTGCCCACAGTCTCTTGTCATGCAATGTGTGTAATCCCTTGGGGAAGCAACACTTTGGTATGGAACACCTCGGAATTCTGTTGTGAACATCTCACCTCCTGAACTATATGGAAAGTGTGCAATCCTGTGATCTCCACTGTAGGAATCACTGGGCGTTGGTGTTCGGGACACAGATATAAGTCTTGCAGATGGAACTGCTAAGCTTCGAGGTGTACCTGGCTGTCTTGTGCAATGTGGCGCTTCCCCCCACGTTTGACAGGGCTTGGTACTGTGAGCAGCATGCTGCAAAACGGCATCATCTGGTTTAATATCCACCCTACAACGCACATGAGGACTAGAGATTGTCTTTGCTCCCTGACTCTCGTCCATGCAGTTGTTGGTGACACAAAGGGGAGAAATGCGGCTTGCGCTGTTGCGTTGAGGTTGAAGTTTTATAGGATGGACTTCATTCATCAATACTTTTGTAGGAGCATAGGTAACTTCTCTTTTAGGGGAGGCTACAGACTTCTGAGGTTCCCGTGAGGTCCGTAGGACCTCTCTACCCCTTCTGGCAGTTGGAGGAGGTGACTGAGAAGATGACATTTGTATAGGGACAGAAGTGAAAGTGTTTTTGACCCTTGGTGCGCTTTTCGACCTTGGTCGCCTCCTTGGTTCTTTGGCTGGTTCCTTGGAGGTGTCCACCCCCTGAGATATATATCTTGTGTCTGATTTGATTGTGGCCTTCCTGGTCACAGACTGATTAGATGGTTCAGGGGTGTCTGCTCGTCGCTGACTACCTCGCCGAGAATGTTCCATGCCTGCTATATTGGTCAGGTGCTCGTCTAAGGACTCTAGAAAGTCAAAGCTACGGCAGTGCCTCTTGTTGAAAATTTGCTGGTGATTCTCTGTGTGGTTGGACATGAAGTTGTCACATTGTGCAGAGGGTCTAGGGATTTGAGAATCAGTGTGCAAGGTCACCTCAATATCTTGATAAACTGTTGACACTAGTATGTCAGGTGGATCGGTTCGTGTCATCTTAAAGAAACGTGGCTGTTATACTTGATTTCAGTTCATGTCAACTTGGTGCTCCTGCAAAATGAAGAGAAAAATAATTTTAAGAGATTATGTAATGAATGGGTTAAACACCTCTACAGCTGTACTAACCTTTCACTTAAACATCTACTCCATATGGCAGATGTAATCAAGAGAATAGCTGTACACCACCAGAAAAAGTGAGGCAACCCCTTTACATAAAAAATGGAGTGGAGAAACCTTTAAAAGGAGAAACAAGGACTCTACCAAATATTTTTAAAAGGCAAGTAACACCAAATTAAAAGAAATAAAAAGTTCTTTATTGAATTGTTGAATAGACAGTTACTCTTGTCTGTTGCTTTTAACATATTGAATATTGAAGCCTTTATATAACTTTGTCTGTAATAAATAACTTGTGGTCTGTCTTTTCCTATGTTACTTGCACTGATATGGTTATTATAACTTGATATAAATATTTCTGTTATGAGCCCGATAAAGTAAATAATAAGTAAACTTATTTTTAACTTTGAATATTACATTGCATAGAAATTATGTGGATTTTTAGGCATTCATTGCGCATAAGTGCCTTTGGGACATTATTTTTTGACACATGTATAGTTGTTGTCAATTAGCCCATCATTTCACAAAGTCAATTCTGCTTATTCACTAAACTGTGTATTATCACACCAGTGTCACAAATTGTTTGTTAAAGTCACATTTTAGAGCTTTTGGGATAAACTAACAATTCCAGATAAAAACTGTGGTGATTAAAGAGCTTTGCATTGTACAGTAATGCTTTGTGACATAGGAACGGAGGGAAGTTTTATCTGGGCACATGTTCTAGGTTCACTTCCAGATGGAAAAAAAGCAGGAATTAATCTACTGTAGAGAGTAGAGGTTAAGCATCTGGTTGCCATGGGAACCCCAGTCTATGCCTAACTGCACTTGCTGGCTGTATCACGTAGCCTCATACTTACAGGTCACATGCCATAAATCCTAGCTCATGCCACTAATTACAGGACAAATGTCAGGAGATTTCCTTAGGCCTGCTTTATTCAAGGAACAAAAAAAGTTGCATGCAATAGATGTTACTTGCAAAGTTTAGCTGTCGCATGCAACAAATCGCCCAGTCTGCTTGCATGTTATGCATGCGATTACTCGCAAAGTATAACTGTCGCATGCAACAAATTGCCCAGTCTGCTTGCATGTTATGCAAGTGATTACTCGCAAAGTATAACTGTCGCATGCAAATCACTCAGTCTGCTTGCATGTTATGCAAGTGATTACTCGCATAGTATAACTGTCGCATGCAACAAATTGTCCAGTCTGCTTGCATGTTATGCAAGCGATTACTCGCAAAGTTTAGCTAAAGCATGTATTAAATCACCCAGTCTGCTTGCATGTTATGCATGTAATAACATGTGATTAGTCATGTGGCTTTGCCTTAATATTACATGTAATAAATCATACAATCTGCATGTCTCATATGTGATTAGTCACACGACCTGGGTATTGCATATACCATGATGACTGGAGGAAGTGACCTGCCTCACTGTAAATATTCCCCTACACTGTGCATGCAGGCTGCCCTAAAGTGTTACTCCAATGTGTCAATGAGCATGAGCAATACTGACCTTATATCATTTGTCAAAGCAGTGTGTGGGCCCTGCATGGTTAACTCTGCACTCTGCTTAACTGTACATATGTATACTCAAGGGGAGAGACAAAAATACATATAAATACAGATATATATAACTACAGATAGAGATAGATAGACAGACCAATAAATACCAATAGCTATAGATATACAGATAGATACATACAGACCGATACAGATAATTACAGATAGATACAGACAGATAGGTACAGATTGATAAATAGATATAAAAACAGATAGAGATTGATAGAGAAAAATAGATATATACAGACAGATACATACAGTATATACAGACTGATAGAGAGATATAGATTGATAGAGATAGATCCCTAAAAGCCAATTATAATGTAGGAAGTGTATGTATAAAATGCTCTCTCCATTAGTCTTGATATCACCAGTACCTGTAAATTATATGGGCACAGTTAAGGCAAGTGGGGCTTACCCCTCTCTGTAAGGTGACTGCATTTATTTATATACACTTGGTGCACATACATCCACACTCAATCACATACACACAGTGCAACACACTCACATTATATTCCCATTAGCTGATGATGCGGAGTATCACTACTCACACTCACCCCAACAGATACACTACCTCCTGAGAAAGCATGGGAACACTCAGTCACATACACACACTCTCATTACAATCCCAATGAAGTCTGTATAAAACATGGCTGATGATGCTGAGTATCAGTACTCACACTCACCTCTACAAATACACTCCTCTCCCAGAGAAAGCATGGGAGCACTCAGTCACATACACACATTCATTACATTCCCAGTGAATTCTGTATAAACACGGCTGATGATGCTGAGTATCAGTACTCATACTCATCCCTACAGATATGCTCT
>WMED01002060.1:4551-25275 GCA_019650415.1 Pipa parva
AAAAAAAAAAAAAAAAACAGTGACACAGTGAAACAAAGCAGAACACATTTTCAATGCAAAAATATTACCTTACATTTAAATATTTCATTTTTATATAACCAAATATTTACCTAACCAAACACTGTATACCCAAGTTGATGCAACATGTCAATTGATCTCGCTGGTGCTTGGAGGTTAGGGAAAGTCCATTGTCTTATAGGAATATAACTAATGTGTAGGATACTAGTCAACCATTACATTTCATGTATACATATTCATTTTATTAGTCCTTATTCTACAGGTTTTTCAGCATCCCAGTTAACTATATTATATTAATAAAGGCCCATCATTTTGTTACTATGTTTTCGTTTTTGAATTGATTTGCAGTCCTGCTTATCATTGTCTTTTTTGTGCTGCAATCTGTACCAAATACAGCTTTTTAAAGCAGGGGACTCAAACTCACTTTACCCGGGGGCCACTGGAGGTAGAGTCTGGGTGAGGCTGGGCCGCATCAAGTTTTCCACAAGAAAACAACAGATTAAAAACAATACATGGCCCTGCGGGGCAATCAGCGGCTTTGTGGGGGTAATATGCAGCTCTGCTGGGTGATATGCATCTGCTTGGGAAATTAGCACCTTTGTGGGGTAATGCGCGGCTCTGCGGGGCAAAGTGCGGTTCTGCGGGGCAATTTATTTATTCAATAAATGATAGAGCAAGAACTCTCCCATCATGCTCCTAGTCGGCTGTCACCTTATGACAGTTTCCGGGTAGGCAGCCGACTTCCCCCAGGGACGCATGAAACAAAATTGGCTGATACCGGGCTGCACCACAACAGGTATGGGATGTATAGGTGGGAGCCGCAAACTGTCGTCCCAGGGGCCGCATTTTGCCCGCGGGCCGCGAGTTTGAGACCCCTGTTTTAAAGCATTCACATACAGTTGTCACCCTCATTTGACCTTTAAACTGAAGAGTTGTGGCAGTAAAAGTCTTGACTTCATATGAAATCAATAGAACAAACTTCAGTTAATAGGGGTGGTTGACTCTGGAAGTCAACATGTTACTGTAGTCCTTTACAAAGACTTTGTTTTGGCTGCCACTTTGTAAGGATAAATAGCTTTTTGGTTTATTTTCAAAGTTGACTTTTCTTTTGTATTTACATTTTTGCATGTGGGTTCAATTGTTATAGCAAACATGAATGAATTAGGTTATAGTGTAATTAAGACGAAGGCTTACGTCACACAAACAGGAATTCATCAACAGGGGTAAACTTTACTCATGTCTAGTAGCCCACAGCAACCAGTGATTGCCTTTTACAATCCTAGCTTCCCTGTATCAGTGAATACTAACGACTGACTGGTTAAAGATATTTAAAACTATACAATAAGATAAATACCAAAAAGTAAGAAATGTACTATATTGTTATACTGTGTATCAAGCTACAGAAGTAGCCATTAAGTGCAAAAGGTCAAAAAATCCCCCTTAATCTGCAAAGATTATCCAGCTAATCTGTGATAATCTCAGTATACTGGTGTGGAGGAAAGAGGAGGGATTAGAAATGACTAGGCAGTGAGTAGTTGCATGGCTGAATTTAGTTTGCTACTGTAAATCAAACAGATATAGTGTAATGAGCACTTAAAAGTGCTATAAACACAGGATTACACAGAGGTGTAACGCCAAGTGCTGCACACTGTTCACATCTGGGAATTATAATAAAGGTCTAATTCCCCTCCACCTCCGGTTGCATCCCACAAGCAATCAGTATGGGAGAAGGAAAATGGAAAACTAGATCCACAGTGAGCCTGTCCAATACATGCTTAGCTTAAAGGGTAAATCCCGTCTATAAAGAAAGCCCCATTTACCTATTGTCATGCAATATGATGATTAAGAAACTCCTGACTTTCCTCAACGCAGCAGGGCTCAACATGCCTCTGTAACTGCATTGTGTCTGTGAAAGAGTACCATGTATGGCCGCGGTTCTCAACCTTTTTCTAGCTGTGACCCCCGGCACTGACATCACTGAGAATTGCGTGATGACGTTCTGCCGGAACATCATCACGTACGCGTGTCACGTGGTGATGTTTTGGGCCGACGTCACCCCACAGGAACCCTTATAAAAAGAGTCCTGCAGCGCTTCTGGGGACCGCAGCGGTTCTTGACCCCCGTTGGATGGTTGTGCGACCCACAGGTTGAGAACCGCTGGTGTATGTGAAGTATAAGCTTATAGCCACGCTCCCTCCTCTCCGCAGAGGTGGTCGGATGGGTCTCATCTGCGCATGCACAGGGTTATAAACAGGCTTTGTAGATAAGGAGAGTGGGTGAGAATGGATCTCTGTATAGTGAGTGATGTCACTTGGGGGTGGGGCTTATCCACACTGCACTCGAAGAGTCTGTGCACAGAATGGGAGGGGGAGCAGTACTGTTTAAACAAGAAGCAAGTACAACTGATCCCAAAATCGTTTTAACATTTTAATGTTTAAGCTGGCTTTCTATATGTATACATGTCAAATAGAAATTTTGTTTTATCCAAACTTTTCATAACCTTTAAACGGCTAATGAGGATCACTGAAGTAATAGATCTAAAAGATGCTACAATATAGACAGCCTAAGTATAATGTGGCAAGTAGCAAGAAAATTACCCCTACAGGTAGGTAGTGTAATAAGCACTCAGAGGTACGAATCATACAAAAAAAACAAAGGTGTTACTGAAAAGTTTACACATAATTTATGTCTGTGAATCATACTAGAAATCAAATTCCCCTCCTGACCAAGCTGATCTGGGGTTCCTCCAATCAGTTTGTGAGGGAAAGAAAATCAATGAACTTAGATCCACAGTGAGCCATGGCAATAATGCTTATCTTAAAAGCTTGTGAGGATCAGTTGAGAGCTGTAGCACTAAAAAGTGCTGTTAGTCAGCAAGCCTTAAGTAGTATAGTGAGTAGCATGTAGCATACCCATATGAGTGAGAGCTATAGCACTGAAAAAATGCTGTTAGTCTACAGCCTCAATATGATGCAATAGTTAACAAAATAGCCATACTCCCAATGGATGTCAGTGAGAACTATAGCACTGAAAAATGCTGTGGAGGCAGGGGCATTGGAGGCATTTAAAGTTAGTAGCCTAATGACATAACAAAGGAATTGCCCACACCTGCCCCTGAAACAGCCTTTGAGTCAATAGTCCAATTACCTTTGGTTCCTTTAAAAACAGAGAGGCACATGTTAAGGAGCTGAATCTCCTAAACCCTTCATCCAATTTTAATGTGAATACCCTCAAATGAAAGCTGAAATTCTGGACTTTATGTCCATTATGTAACTATAAATTGAATATGTTTCAGTAAATAGGTTAAAAAAAAAAAAAAAAACAACATTTGTGAAAATGTCCAAAATATACATGGACCTAACTATAGTACATTTCTTACTCTTTGGTATTTATCTTATTGTATATTTAAGTTATATCATTAAAAGTTACTTTTAGGTGTATGAATTATTTATGCCTTTTAAGATCTCTTTCTGCTTTTTTCTACTGAACATTTACTGCATATAAGACCCCTGCACCCTTTGCGTTACCTTATTAGCATTATACGTTTATACCCCTAGGGAGGTGGGTTGTGGTGTGTTTTCCTTTACCTATTTGTTTTTCACACAAGTAACATCAACAGGAATTATGCAATACCTATACCATGTCACAATGTTACACAATCTACTCCAGCTAATATAATATAATATAATATATTTTTTTTAGGATAGAGAGATCATGTTAGTCCACAGAGTATTGCCTGAGACTTAAAAGGAGGACAGAACTCTCAAAAGCTTGTCTATCTAAACTGACTGTTAGTCCAAATAAAAAAGGTATCACCAAGTACTGAAGTCAACTTTCATTACAAATAAGGTGATGCCTTTGCAAAAGCAATGTTGGAAGAATAAATATCTGCCTACAGATAGTGTTGCAAAAATAGAAAATGTCAATACATAGCTAGTACTTTGATCCAAATCCTGCAAAAATAGCATCATCAACCTCATCTGTACATATCAAGCAACTGCTTCATTGCCATATGCTCTTGTTTTATGTCTTCTTGTTGAAGCAGAATTTTATTTATAACCTACTTAAAATAACACTAGGGCGGGAGCTGTCAATCAAACCTTGACCCACACTTCTATGATCAAGGATGATCAACACTGCAATATTTCATTTCTGCTACATAGAATTTATAGTTCTGGATATCTTATGTAGACTTATGCATATCATACTGCAGTTGCATAAGAAAAAAAAGGGACTTTTTATTGTTATCTGTAATGACTAATTCTACAGTAAATTCTATAATGTGCTCCCACTATACATCTTTCCTGTATATAAATACAGCTTAAGTCATACCAGTCCCACCATGATAAACAATTGAAAAAATATGATGTATGATATTAAATAAAATTATAGAATTTTTTTTTTAAAGAAATAAAAAAAGTTTATATGTGCCCCTTCTCCACCCTTACACACAGCTAGTTATGCAAGGATGAAATATCTGTTATAGCGACACTGAGATTTAACCAGTCACATTGATGATGTGTAAACTCATGCAGACAGCCTAAGAGAAGTATTCAGTCAGACAGTGTTACATGGCTAAAGGAGGTTTTCAGTCAGACATGCTTCAACTTAAGCAGTTGGACAAAAAATCCCCACTTGCTGCAGCCATTAATCTGTATATATATTTAAAAATCTAACTTTAGAATTTTTTCAATTCTGTAGTATTTTATATAGATTAGGAGAATATGACAAAATGCTAAGTAGATGAGAGACCTCATGTGGTTATCAAAAGAATTGCATTTTAAATTAATATGCTACTTGGGGAAAAAAATTGCACATGAAGATATATATGGGTTTAGTGGTACTATTAATCAAGCTGATTATAGTTTTACCATTTACACAGTTAGATAATTTCATTACTATTAGCATCAATTTGTGGAATTAAATTACCATTATTGCAGTTTTCATTTAATTTACTACCTACTTTGTTTCAAAGCTAGTTCTGTTTGCATTTATAAAGTGTTACAAATATGCATTAAATTAAATCAGCTGCCAACTACCAGTGAAAATGAAATGCAGCTACAGGGACAGTGGCTTATAATTGCTGGCACATTTCCTAATGGAGTACCATGTACTTCCTTTTCTACATGCATCAAATAAGAGAAAGGAAAAGGCACTAGGCAGCTGTGCTGTAGAATCCCTTTACTTGGGTATCTCATATTTCACACATGTTTCAGGCCAAAGCACTTTTATCAAGTCATTTACAGTCTCTCTCTACTTACAACATTCATTCCAAACAGGGCTTATTTTCAGCTGGGTCAAGATAGTTTGCCAACCTGGCTTGACTCTGCTGTGGGCCAAATAATCTGGGAAATTTTCTAGATTTTGTTTTAGAAGAACATCATTGATTCCAAACAAGTTACTCAAATTATCTGGAAATTTTGGCCTATACTGCAACATAGTAAGAAAACTAAATTATTAAAACCTAAAACGATTTTAACAACTCTCCCATATTTCCTATCAAAGTGGCAGGAATACAGATGACCATCTGTCTAATTCACTCAGACGTAGGTAAAAGTAAGAATATAAAAAATATAAAGTGTTTCAGTCACCCTAAATATGGTACCTTTTCATTTTTGTAATCCCACAACTTTAATTCCATCACTAAAGGCCAAGTTGTACCTTACCCCTCACAAGGAAATAAAATAAACATGAATAACTCTTTCACCTGTAAAGCAGCTAATGTAATCTATCTACTGAAATGTCCTTGGGGAAAGACCCAATTAAGCATAGATTAAATGAACACCGCAGCTCTACCTGTAACCTAGAGGATAGATTAACCTCGTTAAGTAGATATTTCAGAGATCAGAAGGAAAATGCACCACAATTCAAATAGTTGGTTTTGGAACAAGTACCAGTTAAGAGTGGTAATATTACTAATAAATTGTTACAGTGTGAATTGTACTGGATTCCCAATTCAGACATTGTATCTCCTAAAGAAATGAATAATGAGGCAAATATTTGGTGTTTTCTATGGTACGCACGAACAGTACAATGTCCATTCTCTTTCCAGATCAAGATGATTGTACCTATGTTTGTTATAAAATAGAGGACCAGTTCTTGTTACACTTCAGAGGTTTTAAGTATAAAACTGTTAGTTTGTTCATGCCTTGGTCATTTTGATAATTATTTATAGTTTTTAAATAATGTATGTATGAAAATTCACAAACAAAATGTTTAGCAGATGTTGATAATTGTGATTCTGGAGATGGACCCACCCAGTTTTCTAGCTGTGCCCTACCTGTTGCAGATTGGGACGCATTATCGTAATACATTATTTTATTACAGTAATGAACCTTGTCTATAGTCTATTAATATTTAATACATATTTTCATACAGATTTTTTTAGTTTCTCTCTTTTTTCAGTTATGTGTATAGTACATGTATAATTCTCAATTTCAACACTAGAGGACTCTGTACATACTTGTAAATAAAGAATTAAACACTTTATTTAAGGAGGTTTTATACCACCCCCCCTCCCCACAACATTGTGCACTGTCTGAATATTCCACCTTAATAAGCTACGCATTTACTAAAGCCTTATTCTGTCTTAAATGAGCTACGCATTTACTAAAGCCTTATGCTGCCTTAAATAAGCTACGCACTTATTAAAGCCTTATTCTGCCTTAAATAAGCTACGCATTTACTAAAGTCTTATTTTGCCTGAAATAAGATAAGATGAGCATTTATTAAAGCCTTATTCTGCCTGAAATAAGATAAGATGAGCATTTATTAAAGCCTTATTCTGTCTGAAATAAGATGAGCATTTATTAAAGCCTTATTCTGCCTTAAGTAAGATGAGCATTTATTAAAGCCTTATTCTGCCTTAAATAAGATGAGCATTTACTATTAAATGCCTAAACATTACATATCTAGGGAGACCCTGGGTTAAAGTAAAACAACAAGAGCATCATGTTCCAGCAAAGCAATCATACAAACCTGTTGTACATATTCTAATGGCACGGGTGTTGCTTGAGTGAAGTTTTCCAAGCGTATATTATGGACAGGATCATCAATAATGATACAACCAATGTCAAACCACCTAAAAGAAAAAACAAAAGGAACACAGCTGGTAATGAATTAGATGAAAGAATATAATTAGAAAGCTATAATTAAGGTGAAAGAAAAATATGGAGCATGCTGAAAAGTATATCTTATATTAAAGAAGCATTTACATTCATTTTTTTTATCTGACAAAAAATGTATATTTATTAATACAAATATCAGCTGCCATTTGGTTCCTCTGTCTTGTACACTAAAAATATAAGTCAGAGGATCCAGTAAAAGTTTACTCTAGTATCCTGAATTTACTAAATATGTAATGTTTATTTTCATATTCCGTAACTGCCCAGTATAATGTCCTAAGTTGGGCTTCAGGTACATTAAAGTGACACTGACACCTATATGTTTTTTTCCCCACGTTCTAAGAGATTTGAAAATTTTACCTATAGGTCAGGTTTTTGTATTTTTTTCCTCAGTAGCTTCTGAAAAAACAAAACATATTTCTGTCATGTGGGGTGTGAACCGACAGCTTGTGAACAGACAGTCAGAGGAGTGGGGATCCTGCCCTTTGTATTCAATGAAAAGGAGTCCCAAGACTGTGCTATCTTGCTTAATAAAGAAGGGGTGTGCAGAAGTATAATAAAATAAATGCTACCCTGCAAGACTTGAGTATCAAATTTGCCGATGACACCAATGTCATCGGCCTCATCAAAGATAATGACGTCATGGCCTACATGGATGAGATCCCCAATCTTGAAGCCTGGTGTGATACTAATATGCTCTCCCTCAACGCCAAGAAGCCCAAGGAGCCAATTATTGACTTCAGGAAGTGTAAACACGAAGTCATCCACCCCCCTGTACTAATAAATAATATCAAAGTGGACAGGGTGAACAACTTCAAGTTCTTAAGAGCCCACTTATCTGATATCCTGACGTGGTGCACCAACTCCCTGAAGTCCCTAAAGAAAGCCCACCAGAGATTATACCTCCTTAGACGTCTCAAGAGTGAGCATGTTTGCACTCGCATTCTGGCTGACTTCTACAGATGCTCCATAGAGAGTATTCTGTCATACTGCATTACCTCCTGGTTCGGCAATTGCCATATATTCGACAGGAAATCTCTCCAAAGGGTGATCAGAATGGCGGAAAGAACCGCAGGTATCCAACTCCCTTCCATCGAGGACATTTATAACAGTAGATGCCTGTCTAGAGCTCGCAGCATTATCGCCGATACTTATCACCCTAATCATGACTTGTACTCACTTCTACCATCTGGGAGACGCTATAGGAGCATAAAGTGTCGCACTAACAGGTTGAGAAAAAGCTTCTTCCCCGACTCCATTATAAGGCTGAATTTGAATCTCTCCACACTCGGACATTAGCCCCCCTCCCCCCACTGCCACTCTCCACCCCCAAACCATGTCTGCCCGTATTCTATTGTGTATGTATGTATTATGCATATTATTATATTATATTGCTGTATTATTATTATATTTATATATCCAAACATTTAAGAATTATTTATTTTTATTAATATCTGTAATTGATTTCTGTATTATGGTCGCATCTTCAATCTCACTTGATATACTGTACATTGTATTTCTAGTGACAATAAATATCTATTGTATTCTATTCTATTTTATTAGTGGTCAGAGTTAAGTGGACTATGCATGTATGTATGTATAATTTTAATTTATAAAGAGTCACAAATTTACACAGCGCTGCACAATTCAGCAATACAAATATAATACAGACATGGGAAAAGTACATGACACATTACAAGTGAGTAACTTACAAGCGTAAAATCACTCTAAGTACCAGGTTGTAACTGACACAAGAGGATGGAGGTCCCTGCCCCATAGAGCTAAGGATAACTACAACATTCTGTATTTAGGCATTTATATTCTTTAGGGTTGAGTGACCAGATCTTTCCTTTCACAATACAAGACTTGTAAGGAAGAAATAGTTAAAAGGGTGAGCTTGTCAGCATAACCTATACAAAACATGCTACATATCTATTACGTTTTCAAACTCGTTATCTTAAACACATGCAGTTTGCTTCTAATTTAAAGCCGCCTGTGCAGCATGTTTATTTTATAAGTTTCCAAATTAATGGCAGTGACTTGGAAAAACTAGTACTGCATACATGTCAACATAATCCATTAATGGGGGAGACATATGAAATGTTTAATGTTCAAACATGCATTGCCAAAACCAAATATAGTATAAAGTTATAGTAAATTAGAGATATTTTATAAGTCTTCCTCTGTTAAAGGTAACCGTTAGCATGTATGGAGTAGTGTAGGTCTATATCACCTCTAGTGCATTGCTTGGTGCATGTATAAATTCAGCAGCCTGTATCCTTAATAAGGCATATACAGCCCTAAAACCTGCAGACTTTATATTGACAATTGGTTTAAATTTAATAAGATAAAGACCTTGCTGTACTTTCCACTCTTTGTAAAATGCTTTCCACAGAGTTGAAAACCCTCCAGCATTAGAGGGATGAAATAGCTGTATATAATTCATCTCCAAAAAGTAAAGATGATAAAAGACTTCAAGCAAGCTGAGATTTCAGAAAGGTTCTCTTTTTTTCAAATGCTTCCCATTAATGTTAAGTGGTGTGGTGTTAAGTGCTGTAGAGCTATGTATAGCTAACATCTCCCAAAGTACTTTAAGTTATCAAAGAGAATTCTGGATTCAAAATGGCTGCTTATGCATCACTTTCCAGACTGATGATAAACAAAAAACATGTACATTTGTAACAGAGAGGCACTGCTCAGACTAGCTGCATTATACTTGCAATAACATCTACTCTTTGATTTGGGTGTGTCATAATCTGCTTCTTCATAAACCATTAAACTAACAAAGCCGATATTGCTGTGCTAGTAGTATCCCTAATTCTCCAAAATCCTTACTTGTCAGGAAGCAGCTCCGCAATAAAGTTTTCAACAGACACAGCAGGCTGTTTCTCATGGATCACTCCACTCCTGCGTAAGCCATCTATCCTTTCTTGTGCACCCTAAAAGGCAACAGCTAATGTTAAAAATAATTAATAAATGTGCATTTTTCATGATCCTCTACTACTACATAAATGTAATGAATAATCTGGTTTGACCACATTTGCATTCAAAGTTACTATTGGCTTTCTACTCAACTTTGTAGTGCTTAATGCACTGTGAGTGACAATCTCCATTCTCTCTTAACCCTTTCACAAAATCTCAGACGAATAAGAATTTGGTAAATTACTGCCAACCTTCTAAATGCCAGCCAATCTATGTTTACTCTTTGAAGGAACACTAAAGAATTAGGTCAGGTTCATATGAGCATATTTTGCGGCAAAAAAAACACCAAAAATATACAGTCGTGAAAACACATTGAAAGTTATGGCTATTGTCTGTGCAATGACACACTAACTAGCATTTTGCAGAGAAATATGTGCTAGGACACTTCTTGCTGTGTTTTTTCGACCGTGCAAAACACCATGAGAAAAATGTGACAGGATTAGTAGCAAATGGAACTGTGCCAAAAGCGGTCACACATGATGGAAAAGCAATGAGATAGTGAGGAGACAATGTGACGATGCACCTCCGTATGCTTTTTTAAAACGCATAGAAAAATTCGCCATTGTGAATGTGACTTTTTTTTGTTGCCACATTTAAAAAAAAACAAAAACACACACGCAATAGAAAATTCACCCATTTAAACCATGCTTTAGGATGACTGGCATTCTAAATGGCAGTCATCGTGTGTGTGTATCAGTAAAAGGAGAAGCGACATGATGTCCCTTACTTTCAATAAATTATTCTGCTTTGTATTGGTGTGGAAACAAGCACAGAAATCTACACAAAATGTGCAATACTGGTCACTGGAGGCAGTGCTGTAGGGAAAACATTTTCAATCACAGGGCTATAAAATAAAGAGAGGAGGAACCATTTAAAAAAGGATAAAGGCTTGTATTGATACCAAACATTGATCTGTATAGAAATGGCTATGAAGCAGTACTAAATCACAGGAGCAAATGGAGCAAAAAAACTAACCATTAGATTGTAAACTCTTGTAGGCAACATAAGCAATTTCCTATGACTATAGATTAGAAAATAAATGTGAAATTATGTAATTTAATATTGTGTTTGTCTTTGCCTGTACAGCACTGAGGAAGAGGTTTGTATTTATAATTATCAGCTAAACAGAAAGATAAATTAAAAGAGTTGTATGATGCAGACATAACTAAAATCAAGGTTCATCAATGGTTAAACTTGTTACCACAGTAACTATACACACACACACACACCAAATTTCATAAATGCATTGGAATGGCCAGGGGGTGGTTTGGTGGAAAGGGGGGTTATTAAGGTCATTTCTACCTTAGCGCTGCTACTGGAATCTATTTGCTGCATTTTCTGCACCTTTTTTTTCACACAATTTTTTTTTTTTTATTACTTAGACCAGTTTATAAAGTGACAACAAAAATTGCGGCTATTTTCAATATCAGCACCAAGAAAAATACTGCAACTTTTGTTCATTGTAACAATTTTTTTTACAACCAACTCTATAGAGAATAATGTTTTTTTGCCACCCACAATCTGGCAAACACTTTTTTTGTGACAAAATTTGTCATAAAGGCTTAATATATATTGCCAAAAATCGACATGGCAACAATTTTCGATATTGCGGTTTTTTGGTCATGGCGACTTTATGTCACCACTGTGTCAAATTTGTCCCCTAAAAATTAATTCCAAGAGAACAGCCTCTTTAAGCAAAATAATATAGTGTCTGTAATGTAATTAAAAGGCATATAAAAGTGAAAACATTTAATGATTAGCAATTGTTTCCATTTTGGGAAATGGTTGTTTTTCCATATAATTTTATCCTTTGATAGGGAAAAACAAACAGCAAGTGTTTAAGCAGTTTTTAAACATATCCAACGTGTTCACTTTACACTTTTAAAATGGAACTACTTCAATCTAAATAAACTATACCTTCAATCCAGCAGCATATCCAACTGGCTGAGGAGCGATGTTGGACTGACCATCCTCCCCAGTTACCAGTGCCATGCCAAACACCTCCTGAAAAGCACTGCGCACTGCAGCCACTTTCACTTCCTTGTTAGAGGTGACAACAATATCCATTTCTCCTCCAGACCCTAGGGAAAAAATATGTCATTTCCATGCAGTAGTAAAATAATCACATCTTAGGGGGGAATTCACCATTCAGCGAAGTGAGCTCCAAAGCCTTCGGCTCACTTCACAAATGGTGTTATGCGCTTGGTGATGTCCTGCACGTGGACATCAGCGAGCGCATTAAAGGGATTCCCGTCTCAGCGAGACCAAAAAAGTTGCCTCGCCGAGACTGGAATCCTTTTGCAGTGCTCGCTGATGTCCATGTGCGGACTTCAACGAGCACATAACACCATTTGTGAAGTGAGCCAAAGGCTTCGGAACTCACTTCGCTGAATGGTGAATTCCCCCCTTAGTCTTGTAAAACATATGACATTTTATTTAAATAATATTCCTCTGTAAAAGAAAGATTTACTAAATATACTACTATAAAGAGAATCACAAGAAATGTTCAGACAATTCCAAAATGGAGTAGACATAAAGACAATCATGGTGGCAGACAAATGTTATGTGTACCTTAAATTAGAAGTGATTAATCTGGATCCTCTACTCTCAATATTGTATGCAGTTTCCTGCGCTAAGACTGTTGTTCTTTATTTCTTTTTAATGCAGGAGTCCTTACCCCTGTAGGCGGACAAGTTAACTTAATCTAGTCAATATTAGCATTTATTGTCCCCATATGGGAATTATAACGAGACTAACTGTAATTTAAATTCCTAATTTTTTGTTGTATTGTTTTGTTTTGTTATTTTTGCAATTCTGGATTCACTTATTGCTTTCTATAAATGGTATCTAAAATACCATAGTTCTGTTGCATAGTAGCATGGAAACTGGGCCTAATTGAGTTTCTTTTTGCACTGCATAATTTACCAAGTCAGGATCAGTAAAATAGGGTCGCTTTATTATTGGAAGCTGCCCTCAAAAACACCTCTTAATTAATGTCATGGTCTATAATATTCTGCTGACACATTTAATAGAGACGCCCATAATAAGACAGATAGCGAAAGCACTGCAAACATTTATTATAACTTGAGGGACTATTAAGTGTCTGAAGGACTCTTGGAGGGTGATACATTTGCATTATATATTTATAGGAATGAAGACCCTGTCTGGAAATCTTTACAATCCAAGTGTTAGCAGAGCAAGAATTATAGAAGTAAACACTTCTGGCAGCCTGAAGTTCTAGTGTGGCTACTACCCTGTTTCCCATAAAATAAGACATCCCCCGAAAAAAAGACCTAGTGCAATTTTTTCCAAGTTTAGAAATATAAAGCCTCCCCTGAAAATAAGACCTAGATGCAGTAAAGCACAAGAAATATACCATATCAGTACCGTGTTTACCCGAAAATAAGACCTAGTTAATCTATAGGAGCAAAAATTAATATAAGACTGTCTTATTTTCAGGGAAACATGGTATGTGGGGTACTAAGAAACCTACTATAAAGGTTTCATTCAATTTAATGGGGGCAATAATCAAGTATAATAAGGGGAAATTTATAAAGATTTCTGCTGAAAAAAAGCATCAAAACTGACTTTCAGCATGACAATAAAATATTTTTTAATAAGCGATACTGGAATATTATTAAAAATTGTTTCTTCTCTGTTAAGTGATTAAAAAAATCTTTTAGACTTTTATAAATATTCTGTATTGTTTCATAACAGGGACGTCAGTATTCATTATTAATAAACAATTCTGTCTTTACGTACACAGATTTATACTCAAGGGAAGATTACTTGGAACACTTACTGTATATAAAAGGCATGCTGAATAGTCCTGTATTATTAGATTTACTTTTGATCAGATTATTAAAGTCTCACCCTGTCTTACTGTAGCATTGTCTATTAAAAACCAAAATGCTGACTGAAAAGTTCTTATAAAAATTGTGAGGTGTTTATAATGCAAACGACAGACAAGTACACCCAACTTACGAATATATGGAGCCATCCCAGGATCTAGAGTGGTGATCACTGACTCCACTGAGTGCTTGGTCTTATCAAGCACTGACTTCACCATGGGATTTCCAGCTACCCCCTGGAATTACAGAAACAGGCATTACTTTTTCCTTGCGACCCACTATAATAATTGTTAAAATACAACTTATGTAACCTTAGAGAGATGTGCGAAATTCAGATATTCATAAAACTTGAAGCAGGTTAAAACCATATGGAAAAAGCAGAATCTTTCTTTTCTGCACCTCAAGCATACATCAAGTGAAACTATGCACAAAACATATTAGAATACAACTGTAAGGCCTCCTCACTTTCCTCTTTGAACCAGCACTAATATGTACTTTTTTTTTTTTTTTTTTTTACACACAGGTATAATTATTTACAGAGTTCTAGTAATTCATAGCAGCCAATCATCAGTTAGCTTTGTTATAATGTAGCTAGAATGATGAAAGCTAACCTCTGGTTGGTCACTCTGGATTACTTGACCTCTGTAAACCAGTTTATACATTCAAGACTGCATTTAACAATTTTAAGCTATATGTCACACTGCATTTCAATTGTTGCTTGACATCTTCATAATTTTGCTGAATCTACCTTGGTTGAGCACTCATGTATTGCTACATTTAATAGCAGATATTTACTTTTCAATACAAGTTCATTAAAAAAAAAAAGTTACTTTCCAAACACATCATCCTTTATCTGTATGTCTTTTATATTGTTACAAGGGAAAACAGCCACTCTCAAATTCTAATTCAACACAGTCCACTGGTCAAAACTGCACACTAGTTTCTTGGCTATAACATCTAAAAGATGCTTTCATTTTGCTCCTTTCCAATACTGTTGGTGCAAGAATCAATTTTTAAATACTGAAGCACTAGTTATTTTCAACAACAACTAGTGAATTAGTGTGTGTCAGTGTAAATAAAAAAAATGCCTAGATGTGGTTTTGCTTACAAATCTTGTATCTCCTGCCCCACAACTTGCTTTCATATTAAAGAGAAGTCCACTGGAGTACCCATTGTCAAAGAATGAGTAATTCTATACAACTGGATGTACCCAAGGGCAGCATGTATAACTATTTTATATCCTCCAGTGAAGTGTCAGGACTGTAAAAAGCAATTGCTGTCCATAAACCTGTGGAAATGCATCTCCTTACATTAACCTTCTGCTTAATAATCTGTCAAACTATGGGGGAATTTAACTTACATCTTAACCACATAGAAACATATTCCTACCTAGTAAAGAATAAACAGTTTACTGTCCCAGAGTCTCTATAGAGTAGACCAAGAAATGTAGGAGAGCAGCAGACATTGCTTACCTTAATAAATCCCCAGATTCCTCCAGCAGGTCCTTCACTAGGTACTGCGTGCTCCCTGGGATCATCAGGCAGTTCTGGAAAGGTAATGGAAGATCCTGCTATGGAAGCATGCTGAGTAACGGGATTTGGCAAAACTTTATGGGAAATAAAGAACATTCAAGTTAGGTTATCCTAACATTGATTCCCACGACTTACATGAATCATTACATTATAGAAATAAAAATATTCCATATTTTTTTTCTTTCGTTAATTACTTACTAAAAATAAAAACCTTCTTGGCAAGTGTGGTTATAGCACAGGGTGCAGAAAAACACTATAATAGTGGAGGAGGAAGGCCAATCACATGCTAGGAAATTATCAGTTCAGGAGTAGAATCCCAGGAACATTTCTATTTATGCATTTAATATTTAGATTGGCGCTAAGAAGAGGACAGACAAAGTAGAGACCCAATGACAGTTTGCTGAGGGTGGTGCATCATGAATATAGCATTTTATTATTTTCCAGGCAGCATAGAAAATCACTGACAATGTTCAAATATTGTTGAACAAGTGTTTAATTTGAGTAGTATAGAGATAGAAGCAGCCACTAAAAGGGTAGAAATATTTTGTGTAATATATATATATATATATATATATATACACACACATACATTGCATATTTAAAATAATCTACTGGCCCTTTAATCTTTTAGAAAATATTAAAATCTTTACTGACAATAAAATAATTTCAATTAGAAAAAAGCATGGCTAAGAAGTTGACAAAAAAGCCACAATTACAGCAACTAGCAAGAATATTCATAAATAAATTTTAAAAACTTTCCATTTAACGCCCCCAAAATTGTTTGGAAAAACAAACACAAGGGATGAAACAAAGCCCAACCTGTGACAGGGGCTGCAGAATATGATGGCATCAGTGGTGTCTGTGGTGCTCGTCCAGCATGGCCTTTAGTGATATCATAAGTGGAAGACATAGAAAATCCTCCTATAGGAGGTCCAGTGGGTGGTGTAGTGAGGACAGGACCAGGAGTAGAGCTGACAGGACCAGGAGTAGAGCTGACAGGAGGAGGAGGAGGAGGATGGGAGAATGAGGTGGTGGCAGAAAATGCTGATAAGGGGCTGTTAAAAGATGCTGGTACAGAAGTGTTTAAAGGAGGGCTCTGCACCCCAGAGACAGGTAGGGGAGATGCAAATGTGAGAGGGACAGATGTTCTCAATGGAGAAACTGAAGAAGGAATGGGAGATGAGAAATTAGGCTGCAGAAAAGGAGGGCCTGGGGAAAATTTTGGAGCCGCCAGAGGACTGGTTAAAACTGTTAAAAAAAACAAAACAATGAAATATATGTTATACACACACATGAAAAACAAAAACACAATTGATTAACATTCTTAAAAGCTGACTACAAATCCCTGGGTGTTAAGACACAAGAAATGTTCCATTTTGTACAATGAGCGGTTCATACCTCTATTATTAAGCATAAGAATTAAATTATACCTCACAATTTTTAAAGTGCAATAATGTATCTCATTGATTACTAATTCTACAATTTAAAATTACATAATTTTTGCCTCATGTTTCCCAAAACACACATTCTTAATTATTAACTGTGTAACACTTTGTAAGCTGCCATTATGGTGTTAATTTAGTCTGGCAAGATTAGTTTCCCATATTGCTGACATTCAAAATAGACAGTAACAACTGGTAAATTAAAAATTCTATCATGTGGAAAAACACAGATATCACTACTGCTGGTAGCACATCAATAGAGGGCACATTACTGAAGTAGAAATTAATGCACAAATACCTTCAAAAGTGAACTAAATTTCAGACTGCATTTTTTAATATGATATTTACAACATATTGCTGAATATTAAATTTCAGGTATGACAAACAAAGGAATATTTTTATAAATAAATTTCTCATAACAATCAAAAAAAAAAATAAAAAATTCAGCACCAGAATGCTTTATAGTCAAAGCCAATTAATTTTATTATAGATTTTGCAGCTAGATTTGTGTGTAAATGGATGTGCTGTGTGGATATACAAATAAAAAAATAAAAATAAATGGTAAATAAATAACAATAAATAAAAAATATAAAATAAAAAGACAGTCCAAATTCAATGGTAATGATGTGCGTCCAATTTCAAAATATGTGTCCATAAAGTCCACTTATAAAACCGCAACTCCTCTTCTATGGCGCACGCCTATCACCCTTTGACCAAAAAGTGAAATAAATCGAAATCTATGAAGAAAGCGCAGAAATCATACATAAAAAATCAGTATGCAGTACCTGTTTGCGTTGTTGTGTGCAGTTCTCAACGCGTTTCACCTTCCCTAAGCGGGTATATACGGCTTCATCAGGAGAAAAAAGTGAGTGCTAGCATGCCCGAATTCCATCTCCTTATAACCTGCTTCATGGCCCATGGTTTCCGGTTTGTTCACTCGTCATTTTCGGCTACACACTACAATGCCGGCTTTCACGAGTGAACTAGGAAGTGACTGTGGAACGCATATGCGTTCCAAGGAACCACAGAGAGGACGTTTCATGATAAACAAACCATGGGGGAATTGTTGTGTTTAATCCTCCTCCAATACATTACTTTTTAAGTGAGACAGGGTTATTGTATATCTGTGGGGCAATTGTTTGTGTTTTGATACCTCCCTTTGTGTGTTATAAACACCTATTATCAATACCATACCCCCTGATAAAACTCCTGGTGAGGAATCAAGTGTCTTTCACTGTCTGTTGTATTGAATTATCAAAAATATACATAGTTTTTACTTGTTTTTAAAAAAAAAAAAAATTTGTGTTAATAAACATATTATTGAACTGGATTCCTGCTCCTCTCTCTCTATTTTTGGGTATTGACACCCCCGGAGGAATAATGTCGTTTTTGGAGACTTGATATTGTTTTTGGAGATTTTGAAGTTGGATTGATATGCGATTTACCATTAGTACATCTGGTGAGCATTTTGGCACACTTGAGTGATCTGATAACACAAAGATTTGGTGTTTCACATTGTGTTTATTTTCGGCACATCTCTTTGCACAATTCCTTTGGAGATCATTTGGTCCTTTTTTTCTATCATTTTATGTTATACTGAGATAAGGCACTATATAGTGCAATATTTCTGCGCTTTCTTCATAGATTTTGATTTATTTCAGATTTTGCTGCTAACCAATCAAATATAGCCTTAACTGTTACCATATTCATATTTAGGGGTTTATGTATGAAGCAACACTTATCAAAGTAGGTGTAAAGTAAAAACATTGCAATTCACTCATATGACAGATTTAGGAAGTTGCCCTTATTTTAATAATTGCAACATTTCATACATAAACCCCCCGTGCCTTGTCTCCCGCTCCTGATTGTTTAGGTCATAACTACTATTTCCATTGCATTTCAAAGGAAAATTATAGTGAGCTATAAAACATACCTGATCGATCTATCAGCAGTACACTAAGTGTAATGCTGCTAGATCAGTATTCATTTGACAATCTACAGCCCTGGATCATCAGATGAATACATCGCCACTCCTGCTCACTTCCTGGGGTAGGCGGCTGCCTAGGGCGCAATCTTGGGGATCGCCCCTCTCCTTAGTGCCATCCCTACCTGCCTACTCCTTGGCCCACTACAGCGTCCCTCCTCTCTCCTCCTCCTGTAACTTCCTGTCAGTGGCAGCGGATTTCATTACTCCGCCTAGGGCGCAAAAAAAATCCAGCCCTGCACAGTCACCTACCCCCTCCTGAAGTTTGCTGAACGTAACCAACTGCAGATGCGCAGATCGATCTGCGCATGCAGAGTTTGTTAAATTATTTAATGATCAAGTTAATGTTAAGAAAAGTCAATATTACTTTACCTGGTGGGACTGGAGTGGCGATGGCTGTTGCAGCTATTGTTGCCCCTGCAGTAGTGGGGGGAGGGGTACTTGGAGGTGTTGTTTCAATTCCACTTTCTTCCATCATTTTCTGTGGAGGAAACAGAAAAAAAACATATTTGAATTAAGAATATAAATTTTTTTTTTATTCACATAGAAAACAGAGGCAGAAATAAATAAAAAAAAAAAAATCATATCGTCTACCTATCAAAGTGTTTTAAAAAAAAATTATAACACTTTATCCCAGCATATTTGTATTCAAATATAGGAGTAGGCACTGCAATGCTGACTACCTCTGTTGTACAATAACAGATATCAAAATAATGGCTGTTGAAAAAGTTTTGACACCTAGAGGTGCCTTAGTATGGGGTCCTGTTTTAAATATTTTCCAGTTAAACAGAGTCTTCCAAATGGAGTGATATGGTTCTGAATTTAGCATTCTACTTTTTTGAGGCTCCAGCATGCTCAATTGTTCCAAGTACTTGTTTGCATAAATAACAACCACCAGGCAAACTTGTTAAATCTCATAATATCAGCCCACTACTCGGAAACAGATGGAGAGTACTGCAATAGAGACATTTTTTTCTCTTGAGGATGCTAAAATGTTTATTTCAATTTTTCAGTGCCCCTCAGCTGTTATAATAATATAAACAAGGAGAAATGCACAAAATAGATCTGCACTGATGTTCTGACGTTAACAGCAAACAAAGATGATTTCTGATTGAAATCAGTTACAACTCCAGTTTATATATGAAAACTATATTGCATTTCTGACCTCCAACAGACATGAGGACGATACGATCTAACTGGAAACACTAAATAAATCTGGCAGAATTAAACTGGCTGCACACAAGATAGTTTATTTTAGCTGATTAGATGAAGTTGAAATTTTACAAATCAGGGGATAGAAACACCTACACAAACTAAAGTAGCAGATATCTGTGAAAACATTTCCACAGACCAGATTTATGCCATAAAAATGCCAGTGAGTTATATTTTATAGCTAATGGCAAAAATGGAGAATTATTTCAATTTTTATAGAATCTCTTGAAAATTCTTACTGTGGTATGGCCAACTCAATCTCAGTAGAGATATATATATATATATATATATATATATATATATATATATATATATACATACATACATACACACACACACACACACACACACACATGCATGCACAAATACAGTTAACTACTAATGTCAATTTAGGCAGAGCTGATCCCCAGTCTGTATGCGCGGGCAGCACCAACATTTGTTCAGCCTTTGATTCTCTCCAATCATGGTAGATTGTCCTATCAATCCTGCTGGTGATGAACCCCTTTACTAGTACATGGCGCTAAAGTTATAATAGCTAAGTACAGAGAAGGGTATTTGGTGCTAAAGTTATAATAGCTA
>WMED01002061.1:0-25274 GCA_019650415.1 Pipa parva
AAGTGGTGGAACTTGCACTATTGGTGACTGACTAAATACTTTTTTCCCCACTGTATGTTGCTTATGATCCAAAGGATCTGGCATTTACTTATATCCGATACATATCTGAGACTTTAAGGGGTTATTCATCAAAGTCCAAATTCATCTTGCATAGTATCTCAGCATTTGTTTGCGTCAATACAACTAGGAAGTCGCAAATTCACTTCTTCTTATTCATGAAGCAACGGACAGCGTCGAACACCATCGTATGCATAGTGCCACATAGTCAGTCGCACTATAGTAGGATGAGAAGTCATGCAAAGTGAAGGGAATTCCTCCAGTGAACGGCAGTGGCATCAGTCACATCAGATCCTGCTAACTATAAATAAGGGAAAAATACTTATTTTTCTATGTCACCTTGTGCCTAGTTCATGTTTAATAGTAGACTAATTTAATTGTAGTCGCCATTGTTACTTTTGAATGAATAGCCGCCTTACGCAACACTGTAGCTTTGCCATCAAACCCCTCAATTCGCCATTCTTTTGTGGCAAAGGCAAACAGGTGAATTCGGAGCAGTACGCAGTGCAGAATACCCCCCTCCGACAGACTCCGTCGCATGTGGAATAGCCGAATTACCTGTGCACGCGCACACAAATTGATACGAAGAGCTCCATAAGTCCACAACTGGAATAAGCGGCAGAATTGGTCACAAATTCGTCACATCGCAGAGATTGTTAAATAAGTAGAGTTGGAGAATTTGCAAATAGACATGAATACAGGTATATACGCAACTGTTTGGACTTTGATGAATAACCCCCCTAGGTCCTTTAAGATAAACATAAAAAAGTGAAGATAAACAATACCTGATGTGATTGAAGCAATTTATATGTTACTTGTGAAGAGGAACAATTATTTACTGGCTGAGCCAACTTAGCCTCAATTTCAATTAAGGAATTCTTCACCTGTAAACAAACACAAAATCATGTTTCTCTTTTTGACACGGAGGGCAAATAAATAAGCCTTAATAGCACCAGTTCAGTGGCAGTAATAACAATCAGACAAATCTATTGTGGAAAACAGAGTAACTAAATTATTAGTCTCCTATATATAAAGCCAAACCTACTTAACTTCTAGCACTAACATTCCCCACTTGGATGTGATTAGGACTTAGGTAATACTTGTCCACAATGAATAAATGCATACATACATACATACACAGAGATACTCATGCCAGCAATAAACCACATGTGTTTATAAGTGGAAGTTATAAGAGTTCCATGAGTGAGGGGATGTATTCTAGGCCACCTATTTTGGACATTTGAAATGGTCTGCTCATGTTTACATTAAAGTGAATAAATAGTTGTTCTAGGCAGTTTTCCACCACAAACTGCCTATTGTATCATAACCCTAACAGGAATAAATCCTTGGCTTGCGATGATGGTAAATTTCACTTCTCTTAAACAACAGCGCATATAAACCTTTAAAATATCCACATTATTCCAGTGCTTTATTTCTGTCTTTGTGGTAGTAAAATTTAAACCAATACTAATGAGAACACACAATATATACAATTTACTTTATTACTACATTAGTCTTAAATAGCTAGGTGATTTCATGACAGATTAGCTTTGTTATTTCATGTTAACCTGTTTAAAAGATTCTTCAAATTTCTGCTGTTGTACAAAGTTCCCTTGTATGCTTTCTTCCAAATGATGTGCATGATCCCTGAGTCCAGTCCAGTATTTGATGATTTGAGACATCTTTGCTCTGATGCGAGCCATATCAGCATTGGTAACAGAATCTTCAAATGATTGACACTTCGCTTCAAGGTCGGTAATTTCATTGTTTTTATTGTTTAAATCCTTCAAAATATCCTAAAACACATGAGAGTAAAAAGATATTAATTGGACATGCAATATTTCTTACGCTGCTTATTTTTGAAAAGTCGATTAGTGAACATATTTGGCAGAGGAAAAAATGTAATTCACAATTTCAAACATTTAATGTACATCTCTTTCTGGGTTTCAGTGTTTATTCTGTAGCAATTACATAATACTGTTGGTGGCACTGAATTGCTGAATCCATATATTTGCCGCAAGCAGTACTTACCTTATAAGATCATGTCTTTGGCATATATGTCAGCCGACTACCACTGGGGCTGAGTAAAGCCCAGCATTTCCGGGTTCACGGCCAATACTGCCGGCTGACACATCACATGTGAGTGATTATTGTACATATAGCAACAAAACCACTAAAAAACCCTTTATAACTGCAATTACATTTTCAAACACCAGTCAATTTGTTTTAATTAGCAGAGATAGACCTACTATATACTGTATATATATATATATATATATATATATATATGGAATGAAATGGCTGGAAGTACTGTATATCACAGTATTAGAACACGTTTTCCACATCCTGACATTAAGGGGGGAATTCAGCAAGCTCCTCGCTGGGAGGGGAATCCCTTCAATGCGAATGCTGATGTCCGCGTGCAGGACATCAGCATGCACATTTCAGTTGTTCCGAAGTGAGGCGAACACTACGAGCCTCACTTTGGAGCTTGCTGAATTCCCCCCTAAGTAAGATAAGGACAGTCTTGGATTGCATTATTTGTATTCTAGATTGCTCAGCACTCTGCAAAATAATAGTAGATGAAAGAATAATTTGAGGGCACATGGGCATATCATGCAGAAAAGTTAGAAATGAGGCACTTGAAAGACTATCAATAGTTTTAAATATGGCAGCTTTTTAAGTACAGCAGGCACAGGAATAATGAATGATGGCAGTGCCAGGATTAAATGGAGAATTACACTATTCCCCATTGTTAGCATTAAGTGACTGAAGTGAATAAAGGGTAGGTATATAAGACTACAGGTGTTTGAGAGACAAGGAAGGTGGCTACATTTTTTTACTGGAGTCAACAAGCCTCTAATTAAGTCTTTTTATTTAGCATGTTAAGTATATGATCTCAACCTTTTGAAACAGCATATGGAGTACAAGCACATACCTTCAAAGAATATGATTTATTCCATTATATGTACACGACATGTTTCAAGCCCAATGGCCCTTTATCAAGTGAACCTTAAGTGTATGAAACACAAACATTTAAAGTACAAAACCACACCCAAAACACCACCCCATGAGTCCAATTGATGATCTCATAGTCCAATACATGATCTCAACCTTGTAACCAGCAAAGTAAGTAGGAGGGCATCCATTTAAAGTTTAAAAGTGCCCCTACACCCATACTTTAAAATGATGGTGCCTACGTCAGTCCATATACCACAATTTCTTTCATTCTGACAAATACCAAGATTGATGCAAGGAAGGGTGGCAAGACCAGTCAACTGTATCATTTGGCCAATGTTTTGGCCTGAGAATCCCCCCCTTCTCAAAAGTGATTGAATGTATGCAGGTATGCTTTGATGAATATTATAGTCAATATTATATGAAACAGTATAGTAAATTACCTTTATTTGCATTATTTGAATTTCTGGTGACAGGTTTAGAGTTTCCAGTTCATTCAATTCATTTTCTTTGGCAGAAATCCAAGTAGAATGAGCTTCAAAATCCTGCTTAAACTTCTCCCATTTTGTTTTCACTATTTCCATCTCAGTAATGCTAAAAGAAAATGAGGAAAGGGAGAAGATCTGAATTGACTTACTAAGCCTAAAAAACAAGAATTGTCTGATTGTAATTTATTTAATGGGAATTTTCAAGCTCTTTAAAAAATATGTTTTCTTTATGATAACATTATGTTCACTAGCCATATAACTTTAGCACCACCATCTTTAATGATTGTGTATGTTATGCTTAATTTAGTTGTTTACTTAAGTGATTTTATTATTTAATAGGAAAATATCAACAATATACTGGAAAGTCAAAAAGCTTGACAATAACTCAGGTCTGTTTAGCAAAATAAGGTGCACCCCAGAGGGTTTTCTTCTTATAAAAATGTTAGCATCCCAGCGACAATCTTTTTGCACCCACAAACTGTGTGCTCATTTAGATTTAGATTTGTCTGTTTGACAAGAAAATAATAGAGTAAAAAGTAACACATACTTTTTTGAGAGTGATTCTTTGACCTGCTTGACATTCTCATGAATTAATTTTGTTTGCTGCATAAGAGACTGCTTGCTGTTTGGTCCAAGCTGGATCTCAGATGATTTCTTCACTAGGTCTTCTGCTTGAATTAAAGTCTTTTCACTTTGTTTACAATCCTCCTATTAAGAAAATAATATCTTCTTATTGCTCAAAGAATATCAATTATAAATTGCTGGGCATCTTCAAGAATAACATTCATTTGTGGGGAAAAAATAATCTCATGCACAGTATAAAAACCAAGGCATTTATAGACAGCTGAGTGTTTCATTGTACAGGAAGAAGGACAATCACTTGTTTTCCAAATTCCTCAAAAACCTATTGCATCTTGGGAGTGAAAGCATTAAAACCCCACCATATGGTCCGGTCTGCAAGCTCAGGTCTAAGTACACAATAGCTCCACATGTAGTGTAAAGGAGTCTGACTACGCTCAATTGGCAAATCAGTTTCCTTACCACCTATGAATTGATTTTGATCCTATTTATAATTTGGAGACTTTAGAAGCCTTAGGAATCCTAAGTGGTTCTAAGTATCCAGTTCTCTTTACATGTCCTTATAGACTAATTAGACAACATTATTCCTTTCCACCTTCTCTAATTCCTATAATATGCTAACTCCTATTATTTGTGCTTAGCTCCTATTATGTGCAGTTAGCTTAGGCGTGTCTTGCAAAGGTAATTTAAATATAGAATGTTTAGGATTAAAAGATATCACACTGTTACAAGGCAAAATTTATTGAACTTGGAAAAATTTTGCTTTTCCGAGTTTATCCCGAGAATATCTCGGCTGTTCATGCAGTAAAAATTGCTCTATATTTCCAATCGATATTTGCCAACCGTAACTTTCGATTGAATTTTTTGATGAAAAGGTAGCCATACTTTACATTAGTGGTATGGCTACCTATTAATCAAAAAATCAAGATTGAAAAATTCAATAGAAAAGTTTGTAAATATGGATCGAAAATATTGAGCGATTTTTACCATACAAACACCCAAGATATTCTCTGGATAAACTCAGAAAAGGGAAATTGGGCTTTTCCGAATTTAATAAATTTTGCCCATGTGAGAAATTTAACAGATTAGATTTTGTCAGTATTTCTCTAGTGCACTTTAATTGCAACACTCCTTGCTACTTTTTATTTGAAAATGTATGTGCTAACATAGTGATTATCTTTCTGTATTTTACTTTCTGGCATTCTTATCTATGCTAGCAGCACCAAATGCTTTATTCAGTCTCTACTACTAGTTCACAAATAACTACAAAAAGTAATAACCTGAATTTTGTGTAATATATTTCGGAAATTACATCACTCTAATCAAACTAAGCACAAGTTAAAGTGCTGTCTGCAGACAGCCAGAACATAGACTTTTAAAACAACATAGCCAAGCAAAATTTGACAGTTATGCAATAATTTAACTAAAGATAGTGGATATGTGTGGGACAATTGGAACAAAGCAACAGCTATTTATAATACATTACCTTTGCTTGTTGAAGTTCTGATGACAAACTTTCTAAGGTTCCAAAATTTAAAGAACGATCAGAAGTGGGGCCTATCTGCTTCAGATACAATTTAACGGAATCTTTTCCAGCTTCTATCTGCTCCCATTTATTCATTGTGACCTAACAGTTAAAGAGAGGAGTAACAAATATCAATACCAAACGTTGTTAGGGGAACATTTATACAAGAGTGAAATGGTTAAAAAGTCTCAAAATACTTTTTTCATACTTTAAACCATTTATTTTGACTAATTGAAAGAGTGAATTTCAGTGAAAGCTGTTCACTGCTGCCCTGGAAATCAGAAGATGCCAATGAAATTGCAGCTAAGGGGGGAATTCACGATTGTGCGAAGTGAGCTCCGAAGCCTTCGGCTCACTTCGGACTGACTGATCTGCGCTCGCTGATGTCCTGCACGCGGACATCAGCGAGTGCATATCAGTCTGTGCGAAGTGAGCCGAAGCCTTCGGAGCTCACTTCGCACAATCTTGAATTCCCCCTAAATGTTGTTAAAATGTGGTAATAATACAGAAAAAGACAATATTGACAGCCTTCTTTCTGAAGAAAGACATATCAACATAAAGTTGTATTAAATTAATAACACTAATTTTTGTGCATTTCACCTGCATGTTTTCTTCCTGTTTCACCACTGTCTTTTCTACATTGTCCAGCTCAACTTCCAGTCTTTTCAAGTCTTCCAGAGTTTGGCCAGAAAGTCCACATTCCTCTTGCAACTGCTTAGTCTGAGCGATCTGCTCTTGAACATTTCTCTTCTTTGATCTAATTTTTTGAATATTTTTCTAGAAGATTAACCAAAAAAATGAATATACTTTATGCAATTTCATATTTTAATGTAATGTGGAAAAATCAAATGTTACATTAAAGTTGAATACATGATTTGGGCTATTTCTAAAATACTATTTTTAAATATATTGCTGTGAGAATATATTAGCTTATCAATTCACATTTGCCAAAGTAATCTATATAATATTATTTACTGAAAACTGAACAAAACAGAGAAATTTCACCATTTGTTATGACATTTTTTCCGTAGTAAAATGGATCACCTGATAATGCAAAAGCAATTCCTGAGCCTCTGCAAAGTTTTCTGTGTCCAGTATCTTCTCTGCTTCTGATTGGGCATCCTCAGAACTTGCAAGTAACTGGCTAAGAACATTCTGTACTTCTTCTTTAGAATGCACACAGTCCCCAACAGTCCCCAGAAGCTTCTCAGTCTATTGATTAAACATATAAAGAGATCTCATTATGTAATATAAATCAAATTACGGGTGATTGTATTACTTTTATTTGCATTAGTATTATTGCATTAAACAACTGAAACAACCGAGGAACCATTAACAGGCTAATTGAGCTTGTAATGCAAATATGATGTTTTTAATTCTAGAAAATGAAAAATAAAATTGAATGTGAAGCAGAAGAGATTTTATAGCTGTTTTAGAAACCACTTTTTCATATAGTTGATAACTTTTTGGTTACTGTCTTCCCTCAACCAAATATTGTATTTGCTGGCGTATAAGTCTACTTTTTAACCCCTGAAAATCATCTGAAAAGTTGAGGGTCGTCTTATACGCGGGGTATCACTTTTTTCTCTCATTACCTAAACTCCTCCGTTGCCCGGCTGTCTGTGCTGAGCGCTACAGTATTCCTCCCCCAGCATCGCTGTAACTTCCTGTGAGCAACAGGAAGTTTAATCATTGCTGGGGAGAAGAAACGCTATAGCGCTCAGCACAGACAGCTGGGCAACAGAGGAGCTAGGTAGGGAGAGAGAAAAGGAGGGGGCGAGCACTAAGATAGCGTCCCCCTCCTTCAGAGGGTAGGGCTTGCAGGAGCAGCACAGTATGATGGTGTTCTGATAATCTTGGAGACAGGGAGGGCTGGGCAGGCAGGGAAAGCTGACCAATCCAAGCAGGATTTGCCTTGGAAGAGGGGTAGTCTTATACAGCGAGTATATACCAAACTCTATATTTTAACTGGAAAAGTTATGGGTTGACTTATACGCCCAGTCGTCTTATACGCCGGCAAATATGGTAGCTATTATTAATATAAAAACTCAAATAGCAATTCAGCAAAACAAACAGGAAACTGGAAGAAGAGAGGACCGTGGTGGCTGACAAGATCAGAAGAGATTAGAATTCTAGAAAAGAGCAGGGGTAGTGCCAGAGCATAATAGTGTAATTGGTAAGTACCTCTCCCTCTCTAATCACCCCTAGACATAACAAGCCTATAGAGCTTCTTTAAAAAAGTGATTTGCATATCTCTTCCTACTTACACAAGAGCTCTGTTTATACCTTTATTGTATTGTATGGAAATTCTATGCATGTAAAAGAGGCAATGTGAATTCTTTCTGTTTTAAGAAGGCTTGCACTATAGCTCCTATTTAGTTCATAACTTTTTTCACCCTTAATTCACCCTTAGCCAACCTTTTAAAATTGCTTTCAACTTCAGTTTGTTTTTTTATTTATTGTCATTAATGGAGATAAATACATTTTAAGTTTTTCGCAACTATTTACTGATTTAACCTATCCTTCATTCTTACTCTTGCTGTTTCTTTAACTGCTTAACTCTTTGCAAAATTGGAATAGTTTTGTTTATTCTTGCAATCTCAGCTGTTTAAACTCTGTTAAGTTAATCAATTTAATCTCACTAGATGAACAAGTTTACATTAAGCATGGGGAAAAAAAGAAAGATCTAGTACAAGAGAAAAATATCTATGAGGATATTTATAAAACTTTCCATTGATTTTCATAGGATTACAAATAAATCTATTAAAAAATGCAATAAAAGTGACATAGCAATAACATTATTTTTAAATAGGTAATACCCATTTCTTGTTTACCTGTTTCTCCAGCATAAAGTGGCCTTTCCCCCTTATCTCATCTTTAGTTAATTAATAGATTCAGTCATCCAAAATATGTATTTACATGTATTACATGTATTTGCTTATAGTTTATCGAGTTATTTTACATAACGTAACTTGCTTTTGTGTAATACCATTTATTAATTGACTGTGTTGGACTAGTTGCAGTAATTAATCATTTAACTCCTAACACACTGCGCTAACAAATATTATTATAAAATAATAAACTTACTATCAACATGAATCAGAGAAGCTGAGATACACCCTTATTTAACACATATGCAATGTATGTAAGAAAAATAAAGATATAAAATAGCAGTACTGTATGTACCTCAGTGAGAAGGCTTAAGAGTCCTTTGAAATCTGAAGAGATTCTGGAAAGTTCTTTGCTTTGTTTTGTTACTTCAGCCTCCATTGATACTTCTGTGAGTGCAGTAAGTCTGTCTCTCAGATAGTTCAGATTATCTTCTTGCTGAACAACATCTTCTCTAATTTCCTGAAAAACATGACATTAAACTTTTAATATATAGACAACACTGGTGATGTTAAACAAAAATCTATTGGAGTTTTGTTTTTTTTTTTCAACTGAGAGGGAAATAGTAAGACCTACAGCTTTTCTCTTTTTAGAAGGATGTGATACATAAGCGTTCTGTGGAAACATAGCAATAAAGACCATCAACTGTCTCTTGATAGAAGAGCCATGTGTTCACTTACTTGTGAAAGCTCACTTTCACTAATATCCTCATATTAGTCACCGAGACAAACTAAGCTGGAAGGGAGAATAAAGGCTGTGCATCCTGGGAATTATGTACATATATATGTGAATTATATATATATATATATATATATATATATATATATATATATATATATATATATATATACACATATACGTAAGCTTAAATTTTGTTTAGAAAAGCATGCTGAAAATCAATCAATGTTTTAGCCATCTAAGACTTTTTTAAGATTGATAAGGATAGCTTTAATCTTTAGCAATCAATAAAAGACCTTAGAGAGGGAGGAATGACATTTTATTTATTGTTCAACATGCTTTTTCAAAAATGAATTACTGAATATTTAGTTTTTATTCAACAAACAAAGTTTTTTTTTTTTAAAGTCCCTTGAATACCCTAAGTATACAGCTTTGTATGGCCCTGTTCTAATAGGAATCATCTGATTCAAAGTTTAATTTACATTATTTGGCCATTACAAATATGTATGAAACATTCAGGAATCAGTTATATCCATCATTAATGAGGTTTATCAACTTGGAAGATGGAGATGGAAAATTTCTCACCCCAGCTAAAGATTTGAATTTCTCATATTTTGTGGAATCTTTGGCACTGCTTTTAATGTGCTTCAGTTGACTTTCCTTTTCTATTAGCCAGCCTGACAATTTCATAAATCTAAGAATACAAAAAATAAAATAAGGATAAAAATCTGTTATATATTACATTTCAAGTATAAATAATTGTAAAAAAAAAAAAAAAAAAAAAAATTATTTTAATAAAGTTACGAGCCTTCAAGGGAAAAAAAACATAACAGCATTTCTACAATAATATTAAAAACACATTATTTTCTACTAAACCCAAGATTAAAAACTTTAACAAAGAGCTACCATATATCTACATATACTTAGAGGAAAATGTCATTTTCAGTTCCACAGTACTAGAATGATTATGGTTGTCTATACTTTATTTCGAGGAGGAGACATAGACGTATACAACGGCTTTCTAATAATATTCCAGACACCAACTAATTTCCAACATTAGCTTATCAATATTATTTCTCCAACTGGTGAAAGAATGCAAGGATAGTATGCTACAGAACAAATATTTCCCAGAATCTTTGCAATAAACATATATAAATCAGGCAAATTAAGAAGGTGAGTGAACAAATATTAAAAGTGACAAAGAATTGAATAGCAATGAAATGGATCAAACAGGTCGAAGAGGCCTTTTTTAAGTTTCCCATTTAATGTATATACACATGCATATTAATTTACAGTATATTACCTGCTCCTGAAATCCTTCCATTTATCTGGGTACTCCAGAAGCTTCAGATGCATACTGTCAACCTGGGTCCTAACATCCTGTACTGCCTTTTTACAGGTTTCAAGTGTTCCTTTCACTGGGTCTTGATCACAAAGTTTTAAGCACAGCTCTTCAATTAATTGTAATCTCTTTTCACAGAGATGATAAAATCCCTTCTCACTGAAAAACATCTGAAAAGTGCAAATATGGAAGCAATAGAGGATATAATTAGATAAAATAAGCAAACCTAAGACATGTATAAACCCTTATAAATTCTACTTTCACATCTTGAATCTTTTCTATTAAAGGATGTCTGCACTGTATTTTCTGCTATATGAAACCATTTATAAAGGATGCTAACATTAAGATTCATTTACTGACCTGCCTAAATAGAATCCTTATCTAACTGTAAAGATTTAGGGGATTATTGACTAAAGTCCAAATAGTTGTATAAAGGTATGAATTCACCACTTACAATAGACTGCTACTGACGCAGTTGTGACTTTACTATGGGATTATGACGCAGTCGCAAATTTTCTATGGAAATCCGCTGTCTAGCCAATAAGGAGTAGAGAATCAGTGCGTAGCCACCTAAAGTGATGTGAATTCACTTCGACAGGTGAATTTGCACCTTAGTCAACAACCCCCTTGGTTTTGCATAGTAGTCCTGGATTAGCATTTAATTCTTTGGAATTAGTGGTTCTTTTCAGTATGTCATTTTCTGTAATATTCTGTTGATCCACACATTACAAATATATATATATAAATGAGCATTGTGATACTTGGTAATACCTTTTTTATTGGACTCAGCTTAGATAGACAAGCTTTCAGGAGGTTTGTCCTCCCTTTCTCAGGTCTTTAGCAATACTGTATTAGTATAGGAGTATTATACTGTATATATATACATATATATATATATATATATGTAAAATTAATAACCATGTTTATGCTCTAACATTTAAAAAGGCAGTATGTGAAATGCATATACCCTATGTTCTTTAATTATGTTTTCACTGCTCTCCACTGGTAGCATCTTGTTCTCACGAGCTAGCTCCACTGCACACTCCTCAACAGTTGTTAAAATCCTGTTCTTCTCCAATTCAATTTTCAGATGCAAGAGATGATAGGGTGCTTCACTCTGAAAATCCTTAGACAATGCCGCAAAAAATTGTTATACCTCTTGCTTTCTTGTAGTAAAAGGATTAGTGCTCAAAAGCAATTTATTTATAAGTAAAGAAAAATGGGAGAAAAGGATCGTGATATACATGTAATAATACAAGGTATGACAGTAAGACTAGGTTCACAATAGCATATTGGGCGGAAAATCTCTGATTAAAATACGCCCAGAATAGACACCAGAGAAAATCCATAGAGAACAATGCTAATGGAAGAAAATCGTTCACATTAGCGTTCCATGAGAGCATATTATGCTAGAACGCTACCTGTGCTATTTCTTTGAGCGTATGCAACGCGGCATATTTTAAGTCCAATACATCATACTATAATTTACAATAGGGGTTGTATCCAAGGCTTACTATGTTGGTATTTTAACTATTTCAATTTATTCTGCATTGAGCTAAGGCATAAATAAATATTTAAAACATTTTACAGGTATTTTATGTCCATTTGTCAAATTTATTTTTGTAATTGACTGTAGAGATTAAAAACATATTCTCAACAATATACTACATGAGAATTTCTCCTTGACAATTAAAACAGCTAACTTAACATTACTTCTCCATTAACTATTGTAGTTTCCTGAAGTGTAACTTTCTAGAAATGATGTATATAAATAACAAACCTTCCACTGTTTATGCAGCTTTCTAACAGTGTCTTGCAGTGGTTGCTGGTCTTGCTCTGGAAGGATATCTGTCAGTTCATCACAAGCTTTCAAAAAAGTGTTAAGTACTTTCTGATCTAGCTGGCCAAAAAATTCCTAGGATTGATAACATGATTATCAGAATTTGTGGAAATGGAAAACAATATTTTCCTCAAGAACATGCACAATAGTCTATATCTGGCCAACATACAGTAAATGCTTTATTGATTCTTTATGACACCTTAATAAATATGATCACATATTTAAAACATGAATATAATACTGAAATGATAGAAAATAAAATGTACTGTTCCATGGACAATGTTAAGAGTAATTATATATTACTCTAATTATATAATATATAATATAAAAATATATATTTTTGCCTCTGAAATGCTGTGATCAAGGCCCGAGAGGCGGGAACGGACACGTGAGCTGTATACCTTATGCATCCATATACGTTTTTAATTATGAGTTAATACATTTTTATCTGTTTTAATTAATTTCAAGACCCAGGTGTGCGTGCCAATTTTTTTTTCTTATGATATATATATATATATATATATAAATTATATTTAGACTGTAAGCTCTATGGGGCAGGGATCTCCAACTTCTTGTGTCAACTTCAACATAGCCTTTAAAGTGATGTATCCCTGTGATCTCTGTATTGTTTAATGCACTTTTCCCATGTCTGTATTATATTTTTATTACGGAACTGTACAGTGCTGCATATGTTTGTGGTGCTTTATAAATAAAACACATACTTTTTTTTTTGCATTTATTCATTTTTTATAAAGTGCTACTATACATATATGATTCAGAATTAGGTTTATGTTGTATTGATTTTGGCTAGATTTACTATGTGCACATAGCGATTCGTATCAACTGCAAATGCTATGTGCACATTCCTTGATTTAGGAAATAAAATAAATATTTTTTGATTATTAAGAAAACAAGGAAAGTGACTGCTTCACCTAATTTCAGTCACTAGAGGGACTAGTAGCAATGCTGGGTTTGCAGATTTTTTTTAAACTTGTTCTTAAGACAAACAAATGGTGGCTCCTAGATGAAATATAATTTATGCATAAAAAGACGATAAAAAGAGAAACACAGCCACAAAACAGAAATAGTTCTAAGTAATTCAATAAATGATTATTCAGAGAATTATTTTATATTTTACACAGGAAACCGAACACATTTTGTATGCTGATTTAAAGTAGCATTAGTTTAAATGAGAGTCAGTAGATGTAAAGGCCCAAGGATTGTTTATAGATACAACACATGCGTTCCTGTTTTCATCCAGTGACCGAGGCACTGAATGTTAGATTAGAATATTCTAACAAATGTTTAAGTTAAAAATATTTAGTCATGGTTGGCAGTTTTAGAATGCATTTTAGCATGCTTGGCATGTCTTCCTGATGTAAATGGTATGCCTGTCCGTAGGGGTAGTAACGATTTAAGGTGATTGCAGTGCAAGTACTCTAATTAGAAATACATTTGTTTTACATTTATTAGCACAACAATACATACTGAATACCATTTTTGGCATTTCCTTGAAATATTCTGACAATGGTATGTACTTACAGTATGCTTTTTCAGGAGATCAGATGGGTTTCCTGTCTCTTTAAAGTACATTTCGGCCGTTTTTAAAACCTTTTCCAGTTCTGTTCTGGACTCTTCAAACTTCTTCATCATCATATTGTTAGCGTCTACCTTCTTCCCCCATTCTGTTGTCTTCCTTAGCACATTCTTGAGTGTAAAACAAAAAGCTGCCGGTTGATATATGTTGCTTAATATGGTCTAGAAATGAATTGTAAGGTAACTTTAGTAAAGTCTGCTTTAGATATAATAGTAATGGGAAATTTAAATGTACCGCTGATCATGCAGAAAACTGCAGGATTCTGTCTCAAGAACATGTGCTAGTAAAGTGTATGGTCTCTTACAAATGGTTCAAATGAAATTTTCGGTGATGATAACCTTTAAGGGCTTTAGCACATGATGCTATTTGATTGCAGATTTTTTTGTACTGATATTTACAAATATGAAATTGCATTCCCACTCTTATTGCTACCCATCCAGTTTTGAACGGCTATTTCAACCCAAAGACCTTTCTTATTTCATATGGAAAAACCTGGAATGATGTATGAGCTTGGGTCACAGATAAATATATTTCTTGGAGACAAACACATTATTCAAAGCTTCACAACAAACAGACAAATTATTATCAATTATACGTACATAATATTTACAAGTGTCAAACATAGATAATTTAAATGGATATATTAACTGATAATGTTAAAGTGGGGGAAAAGTTGAGATACTTTTCCGCAGGAATAAGACATGAGACACAGTGCAGAACACAGCTTAATACTTACAGATAAAGCAAACCTTGAAACACAACTAAGTTATAATGAGGGGAATCCTGCACAAAAAATATTGGAGGAATGCAATCATATGCACAAATCCAAAACAATGCAGTTTCAAAATGAAACATAAGCCAAAACACATACAGAGGAAATCATTGAATCTTTACAGAGGTCTATTTTCACATAGCAACCAATCAGCAGTTAGCATTCACTAGTATAGAGAAATTCGGAAATCTATCTGCTGATTGGTTGCTATGGGTTACTGCTCTGATATTGCTCTATTCCACTTTTTAATCAATGTTTTCAATTGCACCACAAAAATGCATTTTTAATAACTTAACTTAATTTAACTGTTATTAAGAAATTATAAGTTAAAAAATAAAATAGCTTTAAATGAATAACAAACTTAAAAATAAATTCCTATAGTAACAAAATCAAAGCAATTCTGATAATATAGCAATGGTATGCACCTCTCAAAGAATGAATAGTGTGAGGTGTAATTAAAGTAGTGACGGACTCTGGAACTACTTTCATTGACACCAAAGTACTATTAATGCTATGAGTGATGTCAGAATGACTTTAAGTTCTATATTATTGCCTATACTGATTTTTCTAGCAGATGATACTAAGGCACGCTGGACTGAAATGTATGTGACCAACCTAACTGGTTACTAACATGACTGCAGTGTTCTACACGTGCAGTGCGGAAAAAAAAATTGAAAATACAAACAGAGGGATAAAATGTTTAAAACAAAATGGGCCTCATTGATTAAAGGGTGAATTCACCAAAATAGTCACAAATTCTCTTCTCAGTATTAATTAAGCAGAGAATACACTTGTTGAACAGGCAGACAGTGGCGAACGCTGTCGGAAGCATAGTGTGTTGTAGTCAGCCGGAGAGAAGTAGGATGAGAAGTCATGTGGAGTGAGGCAAATTTGACAAGTGAAGAGCAGTGACATCATCCTCACCATATCCCACTAACTGTATTCTCTGAATATTCTATCTATTTCTTTGTTACCTTGGTCATGTTGTCTAAGTGGGAGTTATTCACTAAAGTGAGAATTCAACTGTCGAATTCTCAAACAGTGGATTCCCTTAGCAAATTCACAACTGCGACAATTTTCCATTGTAATGTCGCGACCATTACAATTTTAAAATTTGTGACTGCGTCAATTTTCCCATAATAAAGTCGCGACTGCGACAATATTCTCATTCTAAAGACACGACTTTGACAGTAGCAGTCTATTGTGACTGTCTTTAGCTGGAAAATTCACACCTATATTCAACAATTTGGACTTTAGTGAATAACCCTTAGTCTCTGTAGCCATTGTCACTTTTAAATGAATTGATGCCTAACGCAACACTGGAACCCTTCCATCAACCCCCCAATTCACCACTTTGAAATGGTGAAGTCAAGCAAGAGAACTGAAAGCAGTTCACCTAGTCGCATTCGCACCTTCAACACATTCCCATCTTAGTCAATACTAGAAGTACCTGAGCACGCACATGCAAAGGGATGTGAAGGGCTCCGTAAGTTTACAACTATCGTAGTCGCTCGAATTGGTCACGTATTCGCCAATTTGCAGAATTTTCTCAATAAGCGAATATGGGGAAGTGGGAATAAATGTGAATTCAGACTCAATCGTGGGCGAAATTTATTAAGCTCGGAAAAGCCGTTTTGGCTTTTCTGAGTTTAATCACGAGAATAGTCTGAAGTTTCTCGCGGTAAGTATCTCGAGACTTGCCTCGATTGATACTTGCTGTAAGAAACTTTTTTTCATTGAATATATCAAGGAAAGTAGCCATACAGTATAGCTACTTTTCCATGGATATATTCAATAAAAAAAAGTTTCTCACAGCAAGTATCGATTGAGGCAAGTCTCGAGATACTTACCGCGAGAAACTTCAAAGTGTTCTCCTGAATTATTAAACTCGGAAAAGTGAAAACGGCTTTTCCGAGATTAATAAATTTCACCCTTGCAAATGTCAAAACATATTCCGGACATTTATTTAATATGCATGCAAGTATAGTCGTGCAGAGCTTTATAAACAAGCTTCAATATATTTTACGCTAAAAAGAACCTACAAATGAAATAGAGCAGATTTTATCACTATTTTTTCATAGAGAAGAGATTAATAGGGAGTTATTGACTAAAGTGCAAGCAACCACTTAAAGGTGTGAATTAACCAGCTAACAACAGTCTCATAATACCCAATAGTCTGGTACTGTTGTGGTTGCGACTTCATTATGGGAATATTGTCGCAGTCACGACTTTACTATGGGAATCCAATGTTTGGTCAATAAGGAATAAAGAATCAAAGTGTAGACAATCGAAGTGATGAGAATTCACTTCAACAGTCAAATTCTCACTTTAGTCAATAACCCCCTTAGTTGGGCATATTTACTGAATGCCAAAATCACGCATTGTTCATTTGTGGTTTACTAAAATGTAAGTTTTTTCATGTCGTGCTGCTATTTGCAAAACTTGTTACAAAAAATGGATTCAAAATATCAAAATGGGAAGAGTTTTTATGTCATGTTTGGACAGCATTGTGAAACTACTTCAAACCATTTTGTCATGATTTGCTACATATGCCAGAAGTCACAAGACCCTTTGACATGGTTGCCATTGAAGGCAGTGGGGCATAATTGTAGTGCATTTTGTTGTGTTCTTATGCCAGACCTGCCACTAGCATCAAAACACATTAACTAGCAGTGCCCCAAGACTTAAATTTGGGGGTTATTCACTAAGGTGTGAATTCGACTGTCGAATTTTCAAACAGAAGATTCCCAAAGCAAATCCGCGACAATTTCCCCATTGTAAAGTCACGACAATTTTATGATAATATTGTGACAATTTTCCCATAATAAAGTCGTGACTGCGACAATATTCTCATTATAAAGATGTGACTGCGACAGTAGCTGCCTATTATGACTGTCTTTATCTGGTGAATTCGCACCTATATGCAACAGTTCGGACTTTAGTGAATAACCCCCTGAATATCATGCACCCGAACTGAGAATTCGCTCATCAGTTGTTAAAACTTGTCAGGAATGTTCTTGTACAGTATATTATGTATATAAAAATAATTGCCTTCTGATACAGGTGCTGGAATCATAGTAACCACCAAATTATTATCAAAATTATTACATCTAGACTTTTCATATTTACACCTATCCAACTTTTATTAGCAATAGATGCAGTTTTTTACAGACATTTTGCAGATCTCATCTATCTGTATTTTACATTGGCTGGTGGGAATACACGATGAACAGCATTAACCAGTATATAAACAAACTCATTCTTAATGATCAGTTTTCCTGTCTAGAACAACTTTGCCTGATTGTGGTTTGCAAAACCACTTACAGCTGTGCAAGTCTTTGTAGGTTAAAGAAGGAAGTAATTTTAAATGAATAGTCATATGAATGAAACAAAACATTCTGTTGCAAAATGTTTTTGTCAAGAGGCTTCCCAAAGGACCAGAAGAATTAAAGTGAAACATTATTATGGCAGTTATTTCTGTATTGTACTGAAAATGTCAAGGCCTGATTCTGATTTATTTATATTTCTACTGCACATTGCAGTCATCTTTGGCCTGCTGAAAAATAAGCACCCATCCAGTGCCATTGTAACATGGGCATGCTATTTCTCTTTTCCTTCACTCTAACATGTTTCTATTACTTATTACTTGCTACTTGGCAATATATTTAATGCATTTAATTGATCATTAACAAACTAGAAAATTACACTTTAATGAATAAAATCAAACTACAGAATGATATTGACCGCTTTCTTTTAAAAGGAAAAACAAATGATTTCCGAATTACTTAAAAAAAGCAAACGTATAAACTTGTTCTATGGTAATGGACTGTACAGACTGATCCCATGCATCAGTATTGTCTAGTGACTCCAACTTAATAAAGTTGGAAAGACCACTCTCTGTCTTTCTGAGTTTATTACACCAGATCTCGCATTGTTCTTGCAAGATTATCTGATGAGATTTTTCAATCTCGATTTTTCGATAGAAAGGTAGCCAGCCATATTACATCAACAAAGGTTGATTGTGGTTCCCTCTTTTCTGCCAGAAGTATACAGAAAAACTATTGATGCCAATTTAAAATATAGTGTAAATTGCAATTAGAATGATGAGAAATTTGTTTTGGATCCAAACTGTAAGAATTACAGAATAGGTAAGTTGTAGCTTTATGCTCTACCCTTTCCTATAAACCTGAACTGGCCATGGGTATGCAACATGAATCATGAATAACTGTTCATATTAAAAATACTTGCTTAGATTGTCATGAAACGCACAATTATCCCTTTGGTATCTTATATAAATTATCATTTTTAATTTAAATAAAGTCTTTGTCTGTATGCACTAAAAAACTGGGGCAAGGGTATCTTGTAGCAAAAAAATAAGTAAATCTTCCTTAAAAACTGGAATAATGCACTTTGTGTTTCCATTTTAATTCTAAAATGAAAGACATTTGCTAGAGGTACTGAAATAATCAACATGTATACAGCTTTTAGAGGCATATTAGTAAAAGTCTGACAGCAAGATTGACTAGGTACCATGATAGAATTCATTGTTAGGTTGGCGCATCACAGTAAGAAAATATAAAATGCCACTAAAACTAAAAGATAAAGTGATAATTACGTTATTTGAAGAAGAAAAAAAGGTACGCATTGGTTTTAATGGTATCATGAATTTAAACAGGCCCACAATGAATTAAATAAGGTGCATTGCTGGGCCTTACCAGGCAGCAGATCTCCACCTTTTTTTTTATGCTGCTGTCTGTATCCTAGGATGAGCCCACAAATACCCATGGTGCAGTACACCTGTGCATTACTGTACCTAGAACTAAGTGGGAGACACAGCAACAAAGATTGGCTGGCATTTAAGATATTCAGACTAATGCTTTAGTTATCCTTTAACATCCACTACAAATAGTTTGATTTTTCATGCACTGTGAGTTCCCCTTGAAAGTCATAGAGAATCACAGAAGGGCCATAAGAATTCTGCTTTAATTGATAGAATGATAGATTACTGGAAACATCTAATGTCCACAAAATTCACTCTGTGAATTTCCTTAAAAGTATTGGAATGTTGCCATGGCCAGTAACTCAATACCGATGAAGAAGACTAGGGTATTACATATGATGCTAATGGTGAACCAAGCCAACCAGTCATTTCAATAGGAAATATAGTTTGCTGAATTGACTATCTCTTACCAAAGTATGCCCCGTAATATTGATGCTGTCTACTCAGGACACATGAAACACATATGTAACATGTTCAGAGAAGTACAAGTCCATCACTCATATAATGTCTTTGTTGATCCAGCTTGTTCTTTTTTGATCCTTGGGATATAGAGAGTATTGAAAGGAAACATACACAATGTTTTTCAAAACTCTTTAATAACACTTATGGTTTTCTCAAAGTCATATAAAGTCCTTTAATTTCTCCCTGTTCTGCACCATGTCTCATACTTACTTACAACTACAGTCCTTTTACCTGTATAAAACTTGGAATACACCACGAAGGAGAAAACCACAGGGGGAAAGTAAAAAAGGATAGGGCAACGGAGAAAGCTCAGTTTAGGCTGCAAATCACCTGGTAGGCAGCTTGAGCATCAGCTATTTTCTTTTGTAGTGCAGAACGATCAAAATGATGCAATGATTTACTTATTGTTAAAGCCTTTTGGACAGTGTGACCATACTTCTCTATAATGCCCAAGGTCTTTTTGCAGTTCTCTTGACATGAAAGCAGTTCCTAAAACAAAAGTAAAATATAAAACCTATGTTTATTATCTGTGGCAGACAATAGCATTCATTACAGCCAAATAGAAAGTCTTGAAATAACTTGCACAGGAAATCACCATTCACTTTGTTGAGTTTTTGGTATGGAAACTCAATGATATTTAAAGGGTATGAAAGTTTGGATAAAACATTATTTATATTTGACATGTATATGCATTGTATCTATAATTGTATGTATACATTATAATTGTAATTTATAAATATATTTGCTCTATTTTAAGGCCATGATAGCATTCAATACTTACTGTAATTTTCAAAACCTTTCTACACCTTTTTATTTAATATAAATGACTGCAGTAAATACTCTAATTATATTACAACCTTCTGTAGTATTCAATTTTCAACAAATACAATCAGTGCCTGATTGACTAAGGGGGAATTCACCTGTTGAATGTACCTCGCTGCAATTTGAGTGACGTCTTCAAAATAGTTGCAAATTCACTTCTAATTATTGACTCAGAGGCAAATAGACTGGTCGAACAAGTAGACAATGGCTATTGCTGTCGGATGAGTGTGTGGTGAAGCTAGTCGAATAGAAGTAAAATCACCCCCCCCCCCCCCCCCCCCCCATTTCACCACTCTGTTGTGGCGAAGTCAAATGGGTGAATTTGCAGCAGTACACCTAGTCGTAGTTGGTCCTTCGATACACTCCACCACTTAGTTAATAGTAGAAATACCTGTGCACGTACATACAAAGTGATGCAAAGTGCTCTGTAAGATCATGATTAACATAGACACCCAAATCAGTCACATATTCACCACATCGCAGAGTTTGCAAAATAAGCAAACATGGGGATGTGGCAAATACTTGCAAATCCAGAGACTATTCAAACACAACTACTCAGCCTTTAATCAATAAGGCCCCAAGGGTCCTCTATATCTGTGGTTCTCAAACTGTAAGGGAGAATAGAACATTAGGGGAGGTTAAAAAGGCTACCTTGTCCAGCTGTAAAGATTTGATTTTGAACCCTGCCAAATAGCATTTAATTCCCCAGTTTAAGTGGTGTTTTTCCAGTATGTCCTTTACTGCAATATTCAATTGAGCCAAGACATTGCAAAGGCTTTTTATGATAACTGAATATTATTTATTTTTTAGGCTAATACATGGAATGCTAAAATCATTATTTCAGGATTTTTAGTATTAAGTATAAGCTCCACCCAATTTTTGAACTACCACTGCCATTTAACTAGTGGTAACTTGGTTATGATGATGAAAGCCCTTGTTAGAGTAATGGGTGTGAGTTGTTCATCTGCTAAATGTATTTCATTATGTGGTGGCAATGTAAAATGTGCATAATTACATCTGTAGAGCATCGGATAGACAATAGTTTACCAAGAGAAGAAACTAAGGCCCAAGTGAAAAAACTTTGAGAACCACTACTATATATCAAAGGGGGGAAATGCTTTTCCTGCACTTTCCATTATTAGTTGTTTGGTTTTTTTTTAACAATTTTGCCTTATGTATCAAATTTTGCTTCTGCTAATTTTTTTTCGCCACAGATTTATTAAAAGATTGGGTGTTTCTCCAGGTCTACCATTAATCATTATTTGCAACCCATCATAAATATGCCCTATGGTTGAATTTCTGTAGGAAGACAGGTAAAGAGATTCCTTTTTCTCTGTAACATAACATAGCTACCCAAACTAACCTGTAGTATGAGTGTCAGCCTAGTGAACAGTGTATTATTATTAAACAGTAGGGTTGATGTTTGCAGAGGAGCTGCACTAGCACATAATTAGATTAATGTACATTGCAGTTTTTGGTACAAATTGTATTTCTTTTATAGAAATACATTTTAATATCCTTTCAACAGTTTCTTTTTTCTCCCCATTTATTGCCAGCCAATCATTTAATGTTAATAATTGCATTCTGAACTCAAAACACACAAAATTATATAAATTTAAATCTGCTGAAAATTCACACATACCCGCTGCTTTTGTTTAAATATTGATGACGTCTGCATGTCAATGTCTACTGTAGAAATAATTCCGTGGATCTGTTCCAGAGACTCATAGAAATTAGTCATGTGGCTTTCAAATTCTCCAAGCGGAACAAGGAGCTGTTGGGACTCATAAAGTAAAGGAGGATAGTGCTCCCTTATCTGCAGATGGAAGAAAAGAAATAGTTTTCTATATTCAGCATTATTCAAAATAGATGGTTTGCACTTTAGTTAGGCTTCTGCTCACTGTGACTTTTCACTAAAAACATTTCAAAGCAAATAAATGCAAAGAGGCTTCAAGAGGCAAGTGGAAAGCAGCTGGCTGCATTTTTTGAGCAATGATATGACCACAGCTCTGACCATGGTCTCTGGATTCTTGCAGGTACTTGTTCTGACGGTCATGATTTTGGTAAAGAATAAACAATCTGTTCTAGTAGAGTACAAAACACAAACAAATAACTGCACAATACAGAGGGCTAATATCGGAGGTATTACTTTGTTTAATTGGTCTTTAATTCTTGAAACAGCTGAAAGCATTTCATTTGCTTCTGCCTGAGGGGATTCCTTTGTTAGCAGCTGAGCCATCCTCGTCATTGACTTGTATTGTGCTTCTATTATCGGCATTTTCTGTTTTATATCCTGTAAAACACATGATTGACACAATAAAATGTGCAGCTGTCTTCGCCCCCTTAAGCACATGTAGATATCTGTTTGTTGTTAATAGCACGGAGCACAATATGTCCACAGCACAGTATTACATTCTCACTACAGTGTTAATATCAAGTCTGCACCACTGAATAGGCATGTGAAGAATATAGGATACATGTGCCGTTTCTCTGAAAATAAGACCTGGTGCAGGTTTTTCCAAGCTTAAAACTATAAGGTCTCCCCTGAAAGTAAGACCTAGCTGCAGTAAAGTATGAGAAATATACCATATTGGTACAGTGTTCCCCCAAAACACTGTAAATTTATTAAAACTGCGAAATTTATTAAATTTGTAATTTTTACCGATCGAAATTTGCATTCAATCGATCGCTCGAAAATTTGATTTGAATCGATCGGAATTTAATTTCGGGCGATCGTTTCGCCTTTAATAAATTTCGCCCACTTAGTGTATCTTTAGGAGCAAAAATGAATATAAGACCCTGTCTTATTTTCAGAGAAACATGGTATATAACACTGCTTATATGTAGAATGTGCTGATGATTTTATTATATCTCATGGGAACCAAAGGCAGGGGCATGACCTGGCATCCTCTGGCATCATATTGCTGTTCAACCTTGCATATGAAGAATTACAAAACAGTGTATGGGATATCTTCCTAGGACCTTCAATAATACCAAAATATCTAAAGAAGTACTAAAGTCCAGGAACCTCTAGGTTAACTTAAAAGCTATATTTTTATAAACATTACTAATGGACATCATCCCCCCACCTCAGAGAAATATTTAGGTTGATCACAACCTAGTTTTTTTCACACTGCTATGAAAAAGAACTTTTCACTGTTGGAGTGAGGGCCAATGTTCTATTTAGAACATCATCAGCACATGAGAGGCAAATAATCCAATAGAAAGTAACATTTTTAATGCTATTTATGCCTGGGGCTTGGGTGGTAGGTGTGGCTTAGGAACAAATATTCCTGAGTTGCATGTGTCTTAACTCAGAAACTGCTAATTAATTTCTAGCTATAGGTAAGCTCTGTGAAAGCTGGGACTGTGTCAACTGCCAGATAACATAACTGCTTACAAGGTTGACATTTGTCTTTCTGCTTACCGCTGCCAAGACCAGAAGTTTATATGAATATTTCTATAACATATAGGTTTCATTGTAATAAGTAGCAAATAGCTTTTGGTGTACTGCATTGCATGATATTAAATAACCCTAACATTAACTTTCAATTACAATTTCAGACTTGGTTCCAGCTAATTTTCTGATAAAAAAAAAAAAAGACATGCCTCTAAATCTTGCACAAACATCTTGACATTTAAAAAAGACACTTCCAGGGGAGTTGAAATTCTTTCATTGCCTCCTTCTGCAAATGCTGCTAGTGCAATCAAGCCATCTGCATATTCCTTTCTCGCCCTCTCATATTCATCTTCTCGAGCATACTGCAATGAATCAAGATAGTTTATTAAAGCACTAAGAACTTAAAACTGCTGTACAAAAAACAAAGCCAACAATTTGCGTAGCAAAGAGGTTAACACGTGGCAATTAATACTTTTACATGCAATTTTAGTGTAAAATATTGAAGTATGAAACTTTTGCATCATTTTGTAAGTTGGTTTTAATTTGATTTAATAGTTGTGGTGGTTATGGTGGTAGCTTTAAAAATCTGGGTTTAGGGCACACTTCCTGTATATATATGTATAAAGGTACACTTTGCTGTATTTGAATAACAGCCACGCCAATCCAAATGGGAATTTAGATTCTTTTGGTGTTATTGGCCCTTTAAAGAGAATCTGAAAGCACAGTGACCCCTGCTCCTCTCATAGAATAAAGGAAATGTATTGCAATACTTGGTGATACCTTTTTTTTATTGGACTAACAGTCTTTCTAAATAGACGAGCTTTTGAGATGTCCGTTCTCTCTTTATCAAGTCACAAGCAATACTGAGTTCAGTTAAGAAGATATTATACTAGCAGTTGTAAATATTTAAAAACCAACCAACTCTGGAAGAAAAAGGGTAGCGCTAAAATAAACAAAGTGACAAATAAAATGATATCAAAATCAAACATAGGGTGAAATTTATTAAATGCGGTATTTACCGCACACTCGGTATTTACCATCGGGCGATGGTAAATCATGCGGATTTACCATCGGGCGATGGTAAA
>WMED01002062.1:0-18613 GCA_019650415.1 Pipa parva
TAAAGTTGTTTTATTAATGAACACACTACTTAATTATTATTTCACTTTCTCCATCACAGTCAAAATAAAACAGTTTTATTTGTTACAGAAAATAATCTAAAGTATTATAAATTGCGTAAAGATGGGAAGGGGGGAGGAGATTTCACATTCATTCTGAAAACATTATGTTCACTTTATGTGTTTCTGTGTATGATGCACAAGACTGATGGTAGTGCTATAAGATGGATGCCATTTCCTGGCAAGAAAAATAAAATAAAGGAAAGAATTACTGCCTCACTTTATGGCTGGGATTGTACACAGATGTTCAGAATCAATCCAACCATTACACAGCTAAATCCAACTCAAATCTCCCACAGGCCAGGGCTGCACTAGAGTTTATTTTTCTCAGAAAACCATCTGCACTCTTCTTATAAGATGGCCATCAGATCAGAATTCATTTTCTGCCATATAGCTGGCCAAACACCCCAGGTTACCAACGATTCTTTTTAATGTATAACAAGCTACCATGTCTCTGGCCAGGATTACATTTCAGACCAGGGCAATGTAAATAGATTTCATCAGTAGAGTGGGAGAGATAAGAAAGGCTGGCTAGAGCAAAGCAAAGAAAAATCCAATTAACTAGAACATAGAATGAATCTGGGATCTGTGACTGATAATAAAACCACAACCTGGCGAGTGTTTATCTGTATAGGTAAAAAGTAAGACTGTGGGGAGCGGTGTAAATGTGTCTGTGTGATAGTATGCCTGTATATCTGGCTGTCATTTTAATGGAGAATACTATTTTTGAGCCTATAATATGCAGCCTGTGTGACAGTCTAGAAACTGCCGTGAAGTCTGGTGTTAAAATTGTATTATAAATAAAAAGGTACTAGCCATTTGTAGAATGAGTGCTTTCTAGATAGTCTGTTCACAGCACTTACTTGAGCCTCTGGCAATTCTGGGATTATTTTTAAGCAACCTTGAATTTACGTTCTTTTAAGCCAATGACACATTTTGCTAGTACAGAAGATTAGTCACCAAATTAATTCCCTTATGACAATCCAATGCAAATCAGGTTGCCAGGAAACGTGCCTGACAGCAGTTTACAATCACTGCTCTCTTGCATTCTCCAGTGTTAAGGACAAAGCATTACATGTAAATTTAGAGAGCGGCCTTTATTATTTCTAAATATTTAACCCTGATCCAAGTCACTGCTACAAACAGCCAGTCCATATCCAAAAATTAAATTTACTTCAATCCAAAATACATACAACTGTAATCATTGAATAATGGCCAGTCAATTGCCTCTTTCACAAAGATAACTACAGATAAAGAAAGGAAGCTGAAGTCTTAATGTCTGCAATACTCTGAACCAACTACAAAACCAAAAGCCTATTTAAAGTTATTCCTATGTTTATAAAGGCTCCAGCTGCAATGTACACTCCCCAAAGCATTGGCTAGCCACGTCTACTTACAGGTATACTTACCATCTAATCCAGAGAAATATTTACACCTATTTAAAAAAAGAATGTATTGAAGGAACACCAGTAATAATATCTCTTACTACAGTTAAGGCATACAATATTCATGCCCGAGTTATATCCGTGGGTATCAAGAAGTGATAAAACTCTGTGTAGACAATACTGTATGTGACCCACCTGCCCACATCAGGAAATCTTCAAAATCTGAAACCGCTTAGAAGAAAAGGCAGGTGGGATGGAACCATAGAAACAGTCTAAACTAAATGGCAAAATCTGAAGCTGGGGAGGAAAACTGAGAAATTACATAAGGAAGCACTTCTTTACACATGAGAACTTTCCAGCAAAAGTGCTAAGGATAAATACAGTGACTGAATTCAAACATTCATGGGATAGACCTACACTAGTATACAGTCTACTATACAGTAATAGAAAGCAGAAGGTGGCGGATAGAAGGAAACTGCCACTGGGCAGACTAGAGGAACAAAGTTTTTATTTTTAGCAGCTGTTAAACTGTAGGTTTCGATATTAAAGGGGAACTAAAGACTAGCTTGTCTAGGGGTGATTTAGTGTAGTGTTAAAAATATACCAATTGCAAGCTACCCCCCACAGTGCTGCCTAATGCTCTCTGTAAAGGCTAATCTTTTCCTTTCACTGCTGTGATCCTGTTTACTTCCTGCTTGCTCTTCAACTTCAGAGTCGAGCAATTGCAGCATCAGGTCAGAATTCTGCTTATGCGCTTGTTTTTCACAGAAGACTGGGTTTACAGAGAGCAGGAGGTAGCACTGGAGGAAAGATAGCAACCAATAAGCATTTAACCCCCACCTTAGAATCACCCCTATAACAATCAGTTCCCTCTTCGAGACAGTTCTTTTTGTACTTTTTTCAGCAAGAAGCTAAAAGTGTCCATTATTCTGCTTGTTTACCTTGTAAAAGTTGAGGATGTCATCCTTTACCAGAGTCTTCAGATAGGCAACCTCAATATTGTCTGTAGGAAAAAAAAAAACATAATACATTGCTTAGATTGGCAACGTTGGCTGCCACATCAAGCACAGTGCCAGTTATCTTTTATTATCTATTATTGGTAACAGGTGGTTGTATCCTTCATTTAAAGGACTGCTAACACAAGGAAAAAATCCCATTTGGATTGGTAGGACACTTATTCCTACATAGTAGTGGTAGAAGTGTTAGCTTTGAAGCTGAATTATTTATTATTTTAAAATTCTTTTTTCTTTCTAGTGGCTGAACTAAATATACCCCAGCTAGCAGTTGTACATTAAGAAAAGACTCCCTTGGATGACGTTGGACCAAGACTGCACATCAAGATGAGGAGCTAGAGCAGGGGTCAGCAAAGTGTGGCTCTTCAGCTGCCTTGCATTCCTCCCCCTTTGCTGCTTGAAGAAATTTGTCGCCGCAGGAGGAGGGAATAAAATTGCTCCCTCCTCTTCAAAGTTTGCCGACCCCTGAGTTACAGCATCGAAGACAACTTTGGCCCATCCAGGACTGCTTCATGGGCATGAAGAGAAGAGGACGTCAGGAGCGGTGAGTAGATTGATTACATAACTCTTATTGATCATTTTTATTTAATTGTTTCTTCTTTTATTTAGAATGTTGGTTAGTTTGGTATTTTAGCACTTTTTTTTTTTTAATTAAAAAATTGGCACCTGGTTGTAGATTTTGGTTTTAAATTGATTAATATTTCTTTTGTATTTTTGCGTTTTTCTTTCCTTTACAGGTTATGTAACAGGTCAACACCCCACTAGTCCCCTCACCCCATGGTTAGGTAGGAGGCGAGGGAATTAGGTAGTGCAATCATTAGGTTAGGGTCCCCGATTGACCCCATCCAGGTAAGGGACCCTACTAGTTTTGTTTATGCCCCACTACCCCACAGAGACATGGGAGTAGAGGGAAAGAGGAGTGGCTCTCTAGTGGTACTGAACTCCCACCCTGCCTAGTGCTGGGGGGGGGGGGGGTTGGGGGGAGAATAGGGGTTCCATGGACCTCTTTATTTCTATAGGCCCCACCATCCCAAAGGGACACACAGAGGTGTAGGGGAGAGGGAGAAGTCTCCCAGGGAGTCGCTTCCTGCACTTAGCGATCCCCTCACTCAGTCTAGCGCTAAGTGAGGGGTGATGTTGGGGGGGGAGGGGAGAGGAGATTGGGGGTCCCAGATAGCTGGGGTTTATTTAGTTTATACTAATTATTTCCAAAGCGCTAGTATTACAGTAGAGCTATGGAAATAATTGGGCTTTAAATCATAACCACTTACTTGCAGGTTAATGATTAGTAGTGCTGGGTGGGCCCCCAATGTAGGGAATCTTAGCGCTACAGCAAAACCTGCTGATATTGCTGCAGTACTAAGTCTAGCATTTCATGCTTTAGTTACTGCTGCCAATGCATATCCCTGATTTGATCTAGTGTGCATGGGCGAGATCTGGCAGAGGGAGAGAGGACCCAGAGTATTTGGGGGCATGGAAATAGATTTTGAGCGACAGGTCTAACCAAAACGGCAGCTTCCAGATCTGGAAATCAGGACAACCTTACAATAAGGCCTACTTTATAATCTTACGCTTTTTTGAGAATCGACTTTATTATTTACATTATCGATGGATGTACTTTACTTAACTATAACAATTGCAAGGTGACAGGTGCACTTTAAGTAAGCACCCCCCCCCCCAGTCCTATTATTCCTTATGAAACTCTAGAGAATCCACACTTATGAAGTGCTCCAGAAAAAAACAATTTGGCTCTAATCAGCAGAGACACAAAAAACTTATCAATAAAAAAACAGTCATATTAATCTAAATATGATTTTACTTTCTAGTATTACATGTAAATTGCAGTGGTTTTACACTTTATTGCATTTTTCAAATTTGTAGCTACAGCGTGCATGAGAATACCAATAACAACTAAGCTTTCAGCTAGATAAAGCCATTACTGAGTTAGTTAGTAGCCCCTAACAAAACAGTCATAAGGTTGCTTTCCAACTACTGAGCAGTTTGGATTGACAAACAATGCAACACAATGGGCTTGCCATTAAGAACACACAAGTTTATTTGCTGGCCTGGATCTTTTATACCTTTCCCGCCAGCTCTAGAATCCACGAGCAAAACCGAGTGAAGCGCTAGTTTGAAGTTGTTCTCTTGCAGATTGCCTTTTTGCCAATTAATGCACGGTTCCTGTTCAGTTCTCTCTCCAGGGACGGGTAATATAAAAGCATTTCTTACAATAATGCACATTATGAAAGGATGCTACATAAACATATCAAATCTCCTCCAAACTTCAACTTGCCAGGCAAATTAGCAAGAGAGATTCAACTGTGCCTTACCTCGGTCAAAATTATATTGCTGGGAAATTATTTCTCCCCAGTACTTGGCACAGTCTGCCGACAGCTTCTTTGGCTTGTCTAGACGACGTATTGCTAGGGCCTGAATATGCTTCTGGAACGCCTCCTCAGACATGTCTTCCAGGGACTTCTCTGTGGTTTTTAAGAAGGCCTCCACGCGGCTCTCTAAATAGGGAGGTGGCTTCTCAGACTGGATAATAAATCGCAGGCCTTGGATCCCATTAGCCCTGCGGGGGCCGCTAAAGACAATGTACCCTTCAAAAAACAAAGCAAAAAGTCTCAAACAGCAGCTGTTTTTTTCTCACCTGCTGAGATGAAATGATGCATTGCACCAAGCAGCATAAAATGCTTAAGTGCCATCAAATTCTTTTTATAGCAGGTGGTAATGAATATGCTATTTATATATGGAACAAATAATAGACAGAATAAATCACTGAAGCAATTACGCGTCCATAATAATTGCTTAGGCTGCTCACCTAACTGTTCCTTGGTGCGCAGTGTGTTAAAGCAGGGCTCAGAGATAATCTGACAGAAGAGTTCTAGAAGCATGTTCTCCGACGTGCTCTGCATGTCTGTCTGATAATATATTTCAATGCCGCAATTATTGTGGACTTCATTTCTTTGCTGATACACAAACCAGCCTCCTGCAAAAGTTGTAGAAGGAAATGGCAGATCATAGAAGCACACAACATTACTGCCAAATGCAGATCGCTGTAAAGAAAAGGGTTAAAATGGGACAGAACAGCGCTTACTGTCTGGCAACTGTACTTCGCGATATCTGATCAGCTGACTTGGAAGAAGCGGCTTTGTATGAGCATGTTCAATAAGCGTGTCCTCAACCATCTGCATTATACCCAAAGCAGTCTAGAAGATAACATTACATGGAGTTTAATGCCACATGAAGCAATTTATACACAAATGTACATTTTTTTTTAAAGCTGCAGTATTTTCACTCTCTGATCTGAACAGTTTAATTTTACAATTCTGTAGGAGGACAAAGCAATGAATGTGCACACCTATAACTTTAACTCATATGTTAATATATTAACCAAGATGCCATGCATTTGCAACAAGCACCATTTGCCAGCTGTAGTAAAGTCAGCATTCCACCATTTAAACCCCCGTGTTATATTTCTGTAAAATTCTCATGCAACTCCACAGATAAAGAGAGATGGGCCAAACCACCCAAAATTCATCAGAGATATATGTCAAAGGCATTCAGCATAATGGAGGCCCTATCAGTAAGTGTGCCTTGCCGAATGGTGGCAAAATCTGCAGCGCAGCCATCCTTGCATTTTACATCTGGGACATGTACCAGCTAGGTATCTTACATGTACGGGTGTAAAAATCCTACAGTTATTACAAACAAATCTGGTGCAGCAAGGCTACTGGGTAATTGACGGTCATACCTAGAATGAAGATGCAGTGAATTAAAGGGACACATTTTATTGCCTAATAATTTCAGAATAAGGTTGGTAACTTCTATAAAAACAGAAAAAAACCAAAACATTGCTAAATACATTTTCTGCTCTTAAGTATTATTATTTTTTGGTGTAATGTATACATTACACATTCCCTCCTTCTGCATGCTTGGCTTTCTGTGGGAACTCAGTAATAGCATGTCTCTTTATCCCACTATGCATCCAGGAGACTACTCCATCAATGTGTCCCCCCCTGTATGACATGCACGCTCTTCCTGTCAGTTCTAGGAAATGCCGATGCGGGGCTTCAGTACGAGCGTGGCCAGCGAGGAATATGGTCCTCATAGGCGTCTCCTGCTCAGGACGCCATAGAGTGGCTGGCGCTGTTTCAGACTGGGGAATGCAACTCTGAAGTGCTGTATATTACTCCATTACAGGTAAAGAAATTTAACTTTTTTCAAAAAATTGATAAATCGTATTGCCAAAAAGGGGTTAATAAGCCTAAATAATACAAATGTTTTTTTTTTTTATTTGGCCTGACTGTTCCTTTAAACTTCAAACTGTTACCTAAACTGAAGCTACAAATGTGTCAATGCATGTTCCCTATGTCCCAAAGGACACTATATTTATATTCCTTCAGCCACACAGGTAGAAATATAAAGTAATCCATTAATATGTGCATCTGGCAGCCTCCCAACTGACTTCAATTTCATACTAATTACAAATCTGGGATCACGTGGAGATTTCCTTACATTATTGCTGCAGTGATGACATCCCTAATGCTTAGTGACAACACAGAGTGCATTTCCCCCTACATAACAGTCTAACCCACCTGCTTAGTGATATTTCCATGCAGAAGTGCTTCCACATGCAGCCGTGAGAGAAGCTGAGGAATGAAGGCCTTCAGACGAGGGAGGGTGACATCTATAAAAATAAAATATATTTACAGTAACTGCATGCGACATTAGTACAACACATTACACAGGCTGAGCATCAGTTAAACTAGCTTAAGTTGTAAAGTAATGTACAAGCAAACCTAGGCCTGCATTGCATTTTATGACATTTTAACAGGCTGAATACAAGCCAAAATGGATTTCACTCTCCTGCATAATCAGGGGTGGCTGGTTTATACAACAATAAATTTAACAGCAGTAAAACCGGCAATTACTGAATCGCAACGGTGTCTCAGGACTTCGTTTAGTAGCAACATTTGCAACATTTACTGGGGACTATAAAAGAATATGAAAGAGGCTATGCAGTGTTTAATGCACACTATAAGTCAGTCGTAAAAAAAAGTTTGTCTGATCGGGAAAAAAACCCTTAACTTTAAGGTAGGGGTGTGCAATATTGCTGAAAAATGAAATCGTGATATTTTCTGTAATTTCGTGGATAACGATAATAAACAATATTTTGCATTATTTAAAAATGTGTTAAGTCTTATATTTCAATTTAGTGAAAAAAATTGGATTAGCTGTGTTTGGGTTAATCCTTGGCTTGTCTGGTTCTGGCGTTTTTGCTTGGTGCTGTGTGTGTCGGTGGCTGTTAGGCCTGACACGTGAGCCTCTATTTATGTATGTGTATAGTTGGGTCTCAGCTTTGTTACAGAGCTCGTTAAAAGTGCAGCCACTCTGATAACCCGTCTCCCGGAAGTCTCTGCAGCGGCCTATTCTAAAGGCGTGGAGCCGTTCAATAATGACAGCTTGCATATAAATAACGCGCCGATTACGATATTATCTTAGACGATATATCTCGCACACCCCTACTTTAAGGCAGTATACATTAATGCTTTGAAAAGTCCCTAAACCTACAGTATTAGATATAAAAAAAAACTTTTAGCTTTAAAGGACCGATAATACCAAAAATTAAAATTTCCATTAGGATTGGCATGGTAGCTTTTCAAAATGCAGCTCTAGTAAAAGTGGTACATTAATGAATTTTATTGCTTTGTCTCTTCTCTTTACTAATAGCAGCCATGTTGTTAAAAAAACCTTCCCCAGTTCCATTGTTTTCTATGTTTCTTTACATAAAGAATATAAAAGCAAGTGTGCCCAAAAGCCCCCCCCCCCTTTTTTTTTTTTTTTTTTTTTAAAGATAATAATCTTACTTTACAGACAATTTAGAATTTTTGAGAGCACGGATTGAACGTATAGTAACTATAAATGCAGATTTGGGGTTTTACTGTATTAGAATGAGCTCATTTAGCCTCTCCCAGGAAATTTAGGGAAGGAGGCGAGATATCCAGCAGAGGGTTTAGTAAACCCAGCAGCAATCACACATAAAAATGGAAACACTGGCTCACGACCATACACTGCGTCACTAAAAAAAGGGCCTCCATTTTAAATTTCAACAAATGCTGCCGAGTAGAAGAGTGAGATAGCTTTGTTTTTCTTTTTCTTCCTGACAACAGCTCAAAACTGTTAGCATGGCCCCATCTCTACAACTGTATTCAGATTTTTTATTTTTTCGTGATAAATAATTAAGTGCTGTAAGTTGCTAGAAAAGTAGAATGAATTGAAACTGTTAAGCGCTGCATTGTGTATGGCAGTCATTGCTCAGTTTAAAATCCACTTGCTTGTCTGACCCAGATTCCAAAATGGCAAATTATTCTGCTCACACATTCACACTCCAGAGAAAATAGCTGCAGTCATTCAGGTGTTGCTGTAAGATAAAGCTGGGGCCTCTGCAGCACGAGTTATAACAGTGCTGGGAAAGCAATTAAAACACTCACAACTACAAAAGGTATCTCTCTGCAATATTAGAAAACATATGGAAAAGACAGTTTATTATTGGTCCCTAACCAATTAAAAGGGATTTGTGTGTTGATAACGGGGATGCTTCTTAAAGTGAACCTGTCACCCCCCTCCCCAACAGAAAAATACAACAAAATCATATAAACTGTTTAACAAAACATACCTATATTCCAATTAAAAACAAAAAAGACTTTAATGCTTACTGTCTATCTTATAGAACTGCTGGTGCAGGGGTGGAGCTGGAATGCTACAACGGCCGCCATATTTATATAATAAAATACATGCAGAAGAAGCAGAAATAATGAAATGAGTATCTTGGAAGGGAAAGACTGTGGGTTTATGATGTTGCAGTTGCGTAGGCTAAATTAACAAATGTGATTTATTAAGACACTTTCATTCTTCAGTAAATATACATGCAAACATACAATGTAGTTTTCAGTACAAAGAAAAATTAAACCTTTTACATTATGTTCGTTCTCTGAGAGAGAGAGAGAGAGAGAGATTGGACTCTTCAAAAAGGAAGAGGACTGCTTTGAATATAAAGGCTCCCCAAAATGTGAACAATCATTCTCAATCCAGGTACAATAGCCACCAATTTATGATCACACCTGAGTAAAAATGACCTTGGCCTTAGTAAGTCAATAAAGGTATACAAGGAGTCTCCTCAACATGTAAGAGGATACGTGAATAAATCACTTGGTAGTTCACTACCCGGCCTGTCTGTCTCCCTTCTTTTTGGATATACTTGGCCTTAGTAAGTGTCAAGAGACTGACCTGTGACCTCACAAATGGCCTCATTTAAAAAAGGGAAAACAAAAGCCTATGGCAGAAACAGACATTACAATGAAAGTGTTAAGTTACTGACGAACCATCTAAAGCTTCTTTTAGTTCATCTTTGGTCCACGCGACTTCAGTCATCAGCAGCCGAAGGTAATACATTGCATGCTGGTGGGGCTGTTCAGCTCGAAAGTTGTTCAAAGACCGCATGTACTGAAAGAAAAATGTCAGAACATACATTCCATTTATACTAGTCATGTTGCCTAAGGTACAGTAAAGATGAAAAATGGAAGGAGTCTATTCTACTTAAAAGGTTAAAAGCAAATCAATAACATAAAGCTTCATTCATTTCTCCTGGATGCTTGAAATTATTGGAATTGGAAAAAAAAAAAAATGTGAACACTAGTATTTAAAAAGGTTAATACAAACACAGTTATATATTATGTATATAAATACAGTTACCCCGTGGCACTCAATGGGATCATTTCCCTTAATGGACCAATTTCACCAGAAAAAAATCCCATTCCCAATTAGCATTATTTTGAGCTTTTAGGGGGTAATTCAGCAATGTGCGAAGTGAGCTCCGGATCCTTCGCCTCACTTCGCACATGCTGTTATGCGCTCGCTGATGTCCGAGTGGTCTCACCGAGACTGGAATCCCTTTAAAGCGTTAGCTAATGTCCGCCTGCAGGATATCAGTGAGTGCATAACAGCTTGTGCGAAGTGATGAGCTCACTTCGCACATTGCTGAATTACCCCCTTAGTTTGTAAGCAGTTGCAGCCAAAATTTATTGGGTAAGTGAACAAACCCACTTAGTTATATTTTCTTCAATTAAGTTCCCCAGACAGCCCAATTTTGCTGCAAAGAAAAAAAAAAAAAAAAAAAGACTATAACTTCAAAAAGGTCTGCCAATGTCATGCATGTATGGTAATACATGTTCGCGTTCGGTATATGACAAAGTTTTAGGCTTCTTTGTTGTTCTGGACATGTATGAACTTTCAGAGTATTTTTGTACTAAAGAGGGCCACCCAATTAAGAAGGTGGCAAAAGGGAGTAAAGCAAGTTGGTGGGGTTTTTAATTTCTTGTTGTTATATCAATATGGTGGAAGTTTTCTTCTATAGTTGCACTGAAGGAATCTAAGCCAATAAAAGAAAAACACATTCTTAGGACAAAAAAATAAATAAAAAAAAAAAAAAAAATTACACGAGTACCTCCAACTGATTAAGTTCTAATAAAAAACAAAAAACTTACAGCTTCCTTAATAATTTCAAATCTTCTCTCATCTATTTCAAAGGTAGCCATTTTCTCAACAATCTTCTTCAGCAGGATATGCTGCTTGTCATTATAACCTTTTAGAGAAAGCTATTGGGAGAAGGTCAGGTTAGAAAGTAAGTCAAACAAATGCAGACAAACATTCTAAATCACAGCTGTTTCTTGGTTAGTCCTTTATCATTATCACCAGTGAAAGCGTTATACTTATGTTAGCCTGGAAACAATGAGTCACTGCAAAGGGGGAACACACAGTTAGGATGCTTATTTAGCCAATGACCATATGAATATAAATAAAAGCATCAACCTGGTTTATGGACACCAGGCAGGTTTATGTATTTAATAATATTGACTGCAGCTACCCATTTAGGGACAGTAACGTATGTTGGCATGCTAGGCACCATCTTGCTCCTCTTAGGAAGTGGCCACGCCTTTAAAGGAACTCATCTATTCAGAAAAATGTAACATTAAAAAAAATTCCTCAGTATGCATGCAACTGCTAAAAGCAGAAAGATGCAATTCCCTTTATACACAGCAGTTTAGGGAGATTCACCTCTTACACACACCTCATTATGTGAATAAAATCATTGTTTCTCCCTATGTCTATTTACACAGCACAAACAAAAATTACTGAATTAAGTATCTTTGCTCAGATGTGTCCATTTCCAGTGGAAACCTTTTACAAATTATCCCTATATGTGCCCAAAGGTTATTCTTCAGTTTTTATTCCTCACATTACCCAATGTGCTCAAGTCATTAGAAAACAGCTATATGCTATGTAATTTGTATATGCTAGAAGTGTGTAATTAGCATAGGTGTTTGTACATGGACAAACTCATCCATTAAACATTTTAAAAATGCTGACCTATAAACCCATCATATTTCCTTTTTAGGAAAATGCGAAGAGGAGGATTTGAGAAATCTACAGCATAGCCAGTAGTGATGGAAAAAAGGACCCACTTGTCTGAGGTGGAGCCTCGCCACATGGAGGCGAAGTGGGATAGACAACCTCCTAAAGGGATAGAGTAGTCATGCATTCTGGGCCTTATCTGTAGGGTGCTTGGAAGGTCTCCCTCTTTAGATACCATGAGGATTATCTGTTGGAGGATACATCTGATCTGGGAGATGATTTTGAAAAAAAGTCAGATTTTCTGCTGAGATCGGAGGTTGTAAAAATGAATAATTTTTTTTGCAAGAGTTGAATTGCCTCAAGGCACGATTCTAAGGTAGGAAAGTGCTCTTTCCAACTGTGCCTGGGAAATAATCTCTTCCAACTTGGGATCAAACTCTGATTTTCCTGAGAAGGAAAATAAGTGATTTTTTGGAATTATCTGCCGCCAAGGCCTCTAGCTATAGGGCTCTCCATGATGCAATGGAATTAGCAGAGATGATGGCTGCTAGCCTAGCCAAATACAGAGCTGTGTAGCTTCTAGTCTCTTATCTTTCGAATCCTTAGAAGAAGCAGTATCTGTCAAGGGAAATTGTGATGCTTTTTGACAAATATGAGACCAGTGCATCCACTTGTGTGGGATTTAACCAGGAATCAGATTTACGGGAAGGATAAAGCAAAGAAAAGCTATTAGAAACACGAAAACGTTTCCCAGGTTCCTGAGACTCCTCTGACAATTTGCCTTAGTTGGTCATGAGTAGGAAAGGACAATGCTGACCTTTGCTACTTTTTTGAAAATGGACTTTGAAGAGTGTCTTTTGGGGTATCCTACAGGTGAAAGGTCTCAATGACGGCCTTAATAAGGGCGTCAGCCGACTCCTTCTGAGAATGAGAAGATAATTCTGCCTTTGACCCAGTGTCAGAGAAACACTCTGCTTCCTCTGACTGATCACAAAATGAATCATCCAAGGATGAATAGCCTTGTGATGTATGGGAGTGTGATCTACCCATACTCTTAGCTGAAGGGAAGACAATATTGACTGGAAAAGGGATCTCACCCACTCTTGTTCTGTAGAGGGAGGATCAGTGGATGGCTGTGATGCAGCGGGTACTGCAGGAGTGCAAGAGTTGAATAGGGTACCATCTTGATCCCTTGGCTCGGCACTTCTTGAAAGCAAAAAGTGTTATTTTAGAAAAGCTGGACTTAGCCTTGTGTTTAGGCATATTTTCCAAGGGCTCTGACATTGCCTAATAAGTAGATAAATGAAATGAGTGCAAATGATAAAGACTGTTTACATGAACTATTTTTTTAAAAATTAGGATAATGAAAAAATTAAAACTGCAAAAGACCCCTTATTTCTTTATGTCTGGCAAGTAGAAAGGCAGGTTAATGTTTCTCTCTTGAGAGGAAGAGATAACTAGGCACATATACCAAAAAGATTCTTCTTGAGAGGATCCTGTCTGATTACCCAATTCCTGTAAAGAAATTAACCCTCTCATGCCAGCTCATTTCTCGCAAGAGAAAATAAAACCTGTAAAATAAAATAACAAAATTGTAAGAGGTAAGCTAACCTCCCTCCTGCAAGAAGAGGACACTAAGAAAAAACTGACTTAGGGAGGAGCCTGTGGGAGAGGTAAAGATACTCTTGAGTGTAACTAAAGTGATGTAACCTTTACATCAAAGGTTCTACCTGCGTCACCCAATATCTGCACCAGAAAACTGTAGTAACTTTTTCCAACACTTTATTTATGGGATAACAAGATGTTTCTGAGCTTTAACTAAACTGGTAATTAGCAGGAGTGGGGAAGATATGCAAAATGATGGGAAACACTCCGGGCTGATCAGTAATGCCAACGTTTCTCAGCAAGAGACTATTTAATTTTCTGAAACGCTTTGGAAAAGCTGTATACATATTACATGAGCATTTTATAAAACTGCAATTATTAATTTTGGAGCTCAAGATCTTGGCAATGGATCACGCTAAACATTTGCCTGCTTGAACAAAAAAAAAAAAAAAATAGCATGTATAGGCCAAAAATTGCTACACTTTGATGGTCTGCTTAAAGCCATGAGATAAATGAATGTTTTTAGCAACATCTACTGAGGAGCTGTGAATATTTGATTGGTAAATAACCTCATGTGGTTGAACATGGGGGCACATACACCTGTTATATCCACAAACAATCCATGCACTGTTGGGCCAGAGAACAGGTTGACAAACCCATGATTTTGATAAATGCTTATTTCCGACACAGACTATAAAACAAGTTTGACAATGTAAGAGACATTTCTATTTAGACCAATACCCAGGAAAAGGCACTAGAACCAGAAGAACTGAAAAGACAAGACACCAGCTGTTGTTAATACACACCAAAGGGAAGATAAAACACAAAGCAGCAATTTAGCCACAACACACATACATTTAGAAAAAGCCATTCCTTCCCAAATGTGCATAAATAAAGACAGCGCCCATCCAGAGGCTGGCAGAAAGATCATTTACATGCCTTGTGACATAAGCTGGAAGGCAATGCTTCATTTACTTACAAGAATTGCATTCATTCCAGAGGCAATGCCATAGTTCAAACCTGAGAGGCGAGCTGCATATGTATACTCTTTTAAATCATCCTTCAATAACCTTAGAAACAGGTATGTCATGTTGCAATGAAGAGGGTCAGCATAAAGGTAGCGACTAACAAAAAAACAAAAAACAAAACAAAAAAGGAGGACTCTTTGAAACCACAAGCAATGACATGAATGTGGACGGAGGACTGCGATAAAAAGAGTATGTATATGCAGCATCAGTCTTTTTGTGGGATGGAAAGGGAAATGAACTACAGTCTAAGATACAATTTGGTTGCCCTTTGTGCCCCAATCAATAAAAAAAAAAAAAGCATCAGATGCTCTTCCAGAAATAACCGTTTCAAACATATGTATATGAAACTTTAGATTTCATCAGTAAAAAAGGTGACCCAAAAGAACAGATAGAGATGAAATTGAGATTCAGCCAAGTAATGAAATGTTTAGAAATAAAATCTACCATAAAATTAAAAACAGATGAAGAAACCGTCTTCTACCCAATACTACAATCAATATTTTAATGGCAGAAGAAAAGCTGAATGGTCTCATATCTGCCTTGATTTCAGGTACTTACATACATCCCATAGATGGTATTTTGCAGATCATAGTTCAACCCGGCTAGTTCTGCTGCATATGCATACTCGTTGAGGGAATCTTTAAGTAGTTCAAGGTACAAATAGGCCATGTTACAATGCAAAGGATCCACATAAGCAAATGGGCTGAAAGAAAATATTCAAATTAAGTCTTGTTCTAGAGGTGCCATTCACTGCTCCACTTTTCCCATTCTAAGGACACTGCAGATGAGCTATTTTACTGCTTGGGCTCGAACACAGGAATCCACTTTCACCGGAAACCTGTTTGTAACCCAGTATTAATGCAAATTATCACTCACCTCAATTGTGCTCGTTTTAGTGAATTAATATGGGTTAAGCACAGCAGTTTACAAGGTTATATTCATCACAAACTAGATTTTAAAGAGGGGCACGTGTTTTGTGTTTGTTATATACAGACCTCATTCATAATGTGTCATTACGGGACTCATTTTCCAATAGACTGTAATATGTCACAGGTAAACTAATAAACCCAGCCTCAGTTATACCTCAAATTATCCATAGTCTGTTAGACCAAGGCGACTGCTCAACGTTTATAGTACACTTTACTGGCGAGTGACCTTCATTTTACTTTACCCCCCGCAACATACAGTTCACTTATCCCAAGTGAACTAAGCAAAACCTAGATACAGTGTCCAATTAGATAATGTGGCCTCAACAAGACCCACAACAGCAGGGCTGCTCATGTGGCATTTGCCAGACTGTCCAGACCACTAATCGAGGACTGAGTGACAGAGAAAGATGATGAATTACACACTGCAAGTATTTCCTTTACACTTGGCTTCACATAATCATGAAATGAATATGGAGGCAATGAGTTTGTCCAATACAAACTCATGAAAAAAAAACAAACAGATCACCAGCTTCAAAATTTTAAACACCGTATGACAGCTGCTCATAAATATTTTATTAACGCTTAAGTCCTTGATAATGATTATATCTAGATTTACAAAAGCAAATAAAACACATCCAAAAATTGTGTCACTCCCAGAGCCAGTAACAAATCCTGAAATGTAAGTGTCCATTTATAAGAAATAACCCCACATTAGACAGATATTCCTCTAGGAATATATCACATGTATGCAAACTATGGAGAGATGCATGTATTTGCACTGTTGAATCTATGATCCACTGGCAATCGATTGCAACACCACTGTAAGTTTCTGCCTATGCTCGTCTCCCATGGTATCTATACGGTTAAATCAAATAAATTATTCATAACTTACATTAAAATAAATGTACGTCTGTGCCACACGGCAGTCATGTGTAAATGTTACCAAATTGCTTGTCGAGATTATGGTAATAGTCAAGATCATGTGTCTCGTCTTCCTAAACATATTACCAAAACTTCCAATACTTCAGGGGCAGTGATCTTTTAAGTCCCAACACCTAATATGGCATTAAACTTAAAAATGATGGAAAGAATGATTATTCAAGCTCAGGGAGGGCATAGAATTCAATTGTACACCCTTTGGCAGATCTCTATATTCCTAAATATTAAGCATTTACATGGGAAGGCATCACTATCTAGACAAAATGAGTTAAATCTTTAACAAGACAGTATCAGGTCTGTTAAGCAGTTGTATTATTGTTAATATGGGGATTAAACATCAAAGTATTTTTGTCTATTTTACATAGCCTGTAAATAAATTAAGAGGGGAATTCAGCATAGTCCGAAGTGAGGTGCGGAGTCCTCGCCTCACTTCGCACCGACTGACCTGCGCTCGCTGATGTCCTGCACGCGGACATCAGCGAGCGCATTAAAGGGATTCCAGTCTCGGCAAGAGCAAAAAAGAGTTGCCTCGCTGAGACAGGAATCCTTTTAATGCGTTCGCTGATGTCCACGTGCAGGACATCAGCGAGCGCAGGTCAGTCCGAAGTGAGGAGAGGACTCCGCACCTCACTTCGGACTATGCTGAATTCCCCCCTAAATGTCCACTTTGCCAGCATCAAAATAGTATAGTAAGATGTGTAAATGAGAACTGGAGACAATAATTTGTGATTTAAAGGAATGTATTACTTGTCAGAAATACAAAGGAGGAAAATGGTCTAAGGTTTCTGTTAACCCTTAAAATTGTGACATCCATTGTGTACCTTAAATATAGGTAAATTACTAGACTAAATTATATTATAAATGTTAAGTGCTCAGTGTTAAAGTTGCAAAACTTGTCAAAATTGTAGCTCTCTGCATAAAAGTGTTATTACTGGAAAAAAAAAAAACTGCTATAGGGTGCAATACAGGTTAGGAAAATAAAGGTCAGTATGGTGGTTGCAGATTGCGATTTTTGTGGATTTTCCATTTAAATTTATCCTAAAAATTATTTCTATAATCCACTTAGAATCATACCTGAAAAATTCAAAGTTGAGACAAGCTTTAGGGAGAAAGAACTTGTCATCTTGCTTGAACCATAGTTTACTCATGGCAGTGTCCTGTGGAATGGAATAGAATGAATTTGACGTTTTAGGACAAATGTCAGTCACTGAACGGCTTACAAAAAAGCACCACCAGTTATAAAATCAGGTTTTAAATTTTGCTTTCTGATATTGACGATTTAGAAAACTTACTTTGATTAGAGCTGGATAAGGGGTTGCATCCTTTTCTAAAGGCAAGATCTCAAAATTTGTAGGAATAAACTCATTCTTCATTGGCAGTTTGAACTTTCCATTGAGGTCTGCATTATGCCATTTCTAAAAACCAGGGGGGGAAAAAATGGCACAGATTCTTTAAAAAAGAGGCAAAGTAGTAAAACTATATTTTAGTAGTAAAACTATATTTTTATCATATTAAAAACACACTACACAGCGTCAAAGGCTCTCTTGCCAGTAATTAATTCACAAGAATCATCTGCGTATTATACAAGTACAACTAGGGCCAACAGCTGTTTCATGCAGTACTAGTTACTAGCGCCACAAAAAAGAGCTTTGTGCATTAGCAACAGTTAATTAGCAGAATACAGTTATGAAAGGCAATTCCCTTGATAGACAAATGCCTTCAAATTTGAAGTTGTGAATAAAGCCAGAATTAATATTCAGCAAAACCCACTAACCTCAATAACCTCTTCTGGAATGTCCTCTTGTTTGTACTGTGTGCCGTACCACTCTTCTGTCCTGTCCGTCTTTCCTTCAAAAGACTTCGAAACAATTGCAACCCTACAGGAAATAGTAGCCATGTATTAAATGCCGGTTGATTAGCAGTTGGAACTGGCTTGTGAGTTGCAGTACCTGCCCTGGATTTCTGAGAGCAGCAAACCTTACATCATCTAGGAAATATACCAGTATAGGTTTTGGGAACTTTTTCCGATAAATTGGAGATTTTAATCTAAATATGAATTCAGTTTATTTTAAAAGGACTTTCAATATTGATTGAAATTGAACAATCGTGGGTCAGTTGTATTTTTTGGAAGGGAAAACTGAAATTAAAAGAACTAAAGTATGAAAAAGATTTAGGTTAGAAACACACACACACAAACACCTGTAGACAGATATATAAAAGGCTAAGGAAGAAAAAAAAAA
>WMED01002063.1:0-25269 GCA_019650415.1 Pipa parva
TGCAGTGGAGCAACTCCATTTTATTATTATTTTTTAGCGAAAAAAAAGTCACATAGCCTTTCAAGGTGGTATCAACCTCCTTTTATCTCCTTTCATCAGTCATGTCCCTCATTCAGGGCAGGTCTCCTATTGAATTAATATTTTGAGGATGTAAAGCACTAGCTCTTGTGATGTGTGTGTCAGGGACTTATTTCTAAAAATAAAAAAATTGGCCTTTTGCTTGACTTACTTTCGAGTCTGGAAGAAAATCACCTACAAAGCATGACTTTCCTTGGAATTCTGAGACACTTGACAGATATATGCTTACTGATTTTTGCAGAATAATCATAGCAATAACAATACATCCTAGCACTTTTTTTCTACAGGCTTTAGTGTCCCTTTAAGAAAGCTTTTATTGCCATGTTGTAATTCACTTTTTGATGCATTTATTTTTTTTTCATCGATCCCATAAAAAAAACCCCCAAAAACAAATAAATGGAAACCTTAATAAATGAAATACAATCTAAAAGGAAAGAGCAAAAAACAAAAGGCCACATAGTACCTTATCAACGGTGTATATAAAAATAAAGAAAGAACGAATCCACCAAACGGATATATAGAGGTACAGCAGTGAATAATATAGTAGGAATGAAGATAATCCACAGGTGTTGTGCACACGTGATTAGCACTATAATAGTGAGAAAACTCACCAGAACCAGTAAAATACTGACGTGTACAAGATAAAACCAAATGATAAAAACGTCCAGCAATCAGATCAAAGGACAGTGATGATCGTAATATCGATAACCAAATGTTGATTCAGAACCACTCAATGGGCTGATGTTCCCTCATGCAAAAGTAACAAACATCCAACATAGAGTGATTAACGTTTTTTTTTAATATACTGGAAAAGTTTAAAATCAAGCAATAATACTCACAAACATCCAAGAAATAAAAGCGTGTCATAAACAATATAAAACAATTTATTAATAAATAATGCCAACTTTTCATTTTCAAAATAAAGATCTTTAACATCTAATGAAAGACTGGACCATTTTGGGCTCTATAGGCCAACCTCCCAGTGATTAGCCACAAAATTCGACCTCAGAGATAAAAAAGGTCGTCTTAAATTGTTACAGAAAAGATTGAAATTCAGCATTTCCCTTTCTCTAGTTGAATAAGTAGACTGTGTAGCAGAGTACATTGTCTAGCAATACCACCTGGCCATTTTACAGTGTGACAGAAAGATAATTGCGTTATAGCTCATACTGAAGCTGATCAATTGGAAGGAGCACCAAAATATGGATGGCAGTTATTTAATCAATGTTGTTTTATATATATATTTTTTATTTTTATTGCTCAAAATCAGGGCTTTACCTCTGTGCCATTGTCTATAAAGCACTTCCATTCCATAAAATCTTGTCAGTAATGTTGATGGCAATTATTGCTTTTTTTTTCTCTCCTCCCATTTCCATAGAAGACAGATGTTATGGTGGATAAATGCTGCTGTTTACTGTCAGCTGGAAAAATGACTTTGCATTTTGGAAAGGGCTTCTGGGATGTGCTGAGAATAAATGATGCATTCTCTTTATCACTATAGTAAACATTACAGCAGGTATCTGGGATTCTCCACTACCTTTACAATAATACCTTTATCAGACTGTAAAACAGTCAGTTAAATTTTGCTAAGAAGCAAATACTACCTTTACACGATCGTAACAGAATAAGTACCTGAATTTGTAAATGACAAGTACAGAGGTAAAGAATGGCTCAGTGACTAAATGAATGGACATAAAGAGGCCTGTATTTTTTTCTTGTAAGTGGGCTCTGGGCAAGTCACAGTTTTGGTATACCTCAGTAACCAGATTTAGATTGAAAGCTCTGTGGGATAGGTAGGTACATTCAGTGTACCTGAGAGACTCTGTGAATACTGCTGGCTAATGTTTTGTAGTGTTTGCAGTCAAAAAAAAAAAAAAATATATATATATAACGATACTAACATTAAAATGCAGTTACAGTATTAATGTGATGGCTTATGTACCGTAATTTCAAAAGGAAATTCCCAGGCACCTCCGGAGTGGGTAAGATAAGTTGTTATTGTTTAACTGTTAAAACAACATAAGGCCAATGTTCTTATGCGTTCGTGTAACTGCACTTAATCATAGACAAAAACCAGCATTAAAAAGGAGGCTTAAATAGGGTGCAATGCCCATTATTAACCAATACCCTGTGCAATGTAAAAATCAGACAAAATCCTAAAGCATATGAATGGCCGGGTAAAACATACATACATGATACAATGTAGGCAATGGTAATAAATAAAGTTACATGATACAAACAATAATATTAAGTAAAAGATTGTTGAAAGAAAGCACACATATGGGCTGGAAACAGATCAAAGGGGAAATTATACTGCTGACAGGATAAATACTGTATATTAAAATCAAGGAGAGCAAAGATTAACTGACTGTTAACATGATCTCAAGCATCAAGAGTTATTAAACTCGAAAAGACTGCTCTGGGTCTTTGCGAGTTTACCAAGAGAAATCTTGCATTGTTCTCGTGAGATCTCTTTGAAGATTTTGAAATCGAGTTTTTTTATCCTGATTTTTCAGAATTTTTGATGGAAAGGTTAGCCCAGTCTACTAATGTAAAGTATGTCTACCTTTCCATTGAAAAAAAATTCAAAAAATCGATATTGAAAAGCTCAATCTTTAGATTTCAAAAAATATCACGAGAACAATGCGGTATTTCACTCGGTAAACTTGGAAAGACCCAGAGCAGTCTTTCCGAGTTTAATAACTTTCTCCCTAGATTCAGGCAAATTTTTTGTTGGAGAGTTTTTCAATTGAGTTTTTCTATCAAATTTTTCAGTGGAAAGGTAGCCATACTACTGATGTAAAATATGGTTAACTTTCCATTGAAAAATTCGATCGAAAAACTCAATTGAAAAACTCAAGCAATAACCTCGCAGGATCAACTCGAAAAGCAGTCTTTTGACTTTAATAACTGTTGCCCTTAGTCTATAAATGGTAAGGAGGCTTGTTTAAGTGGGAACAATAAAGATTAAGGGAATAAGGATAGTAAGGGTCTGTTGCCCACAAAAAAGGGAATACAAGCAAACAGAATAAAACTTCAGACACAAAATAATAGCTTAGGGGCTAGGCTATAGCTCCACAGAGAAATTCTGGACATGGGTGGACACTGCATGCAGAGTGTTCCAGCTGTATAAATGGGTAGATGCAGGATATATAGGGGTAGTGTTCCTATTGTAAAAATACCATTTAGGCTGCTCAATCCAAATAAGTGAGACTTCTTGTCAAAATCAGTGAACAGGGTGCTCAGGTGCAAGGATGGACTATTATCCAGAGAGAATAGCATACAAACAGTGGAACTCCGGCACTCTAAAAGTAAAATCAAAAACTTTTATTCCAGATTAAAGTTAAAAGCAGGTACAAAAAAATCTTGAAGTGAAGTGAAGCAGCACTAATGCAATTCACGCTATGCGCTTATTCATAGTGTTCCTATTGTGTCAGGATTTTGGTTTTTGAGAGTCCATATTGTTAGCGAGAGTTCAGCTCCAGATACAGTGCTAAAAACTATAGGACTCATGGTTTGCAGACTCGAAGATAGCCCAGCATCAGCCATAAAGTGGAGATGGAGGAGAAATCTTGGAGATAGAAAGAGTTCTGAGTAGACTTACTTGGTACTCACCATATGGAACAGGAAGTGTAAACTGTGGAGGTATGCTAGAAGACAGAGCTCTAGTTATTTAGCAATTGCTGCCTTTATAGGAGGTAGTCAATTAAACTTTTCTAAAGCCCCACTAGCAGAGGGTCCATCGTTGTTGAAGACTGCCTTGGGTTATCAGATTCAAAAACAGATTCATGCAGAAGCAATATATTATCATGTATGGACCATTTCATGTGTGTCTGTGTGTTGTTAATGAGAGTATAAGTCTCCTATCACCTATTAGTAGGGTTTTTGATTACTATGGTGGAGCAAGTGGTCCACAAATCTTTTCCAGTGCTCAGAGATGCAAAGTCCATTTCCTTTTACATTTGTCCAAATGCAGAGCTGTAAAAAACTGGTTAGTTCTAAATCTGATGTAAGGATATAATATTCAAGCTTTTAAGATATCCTAGTAAATGACCCTAATATACTTACAAGTTTGAACCTTTTGATGATTAAAGCAGCAACATCAATAAACTATTTACCCTTTCATTATCCATTCTTAGATGTTTCTATCAACAGTACAGACTGAAGATAACTTTCTTAAAGAAGCTAATATCTAAAGAAAATTTGTCTTTGAAAGTGATCAGTTCACTAGTTTTCTGTATGCGTAACAGCTTAATTTTTAGGTTGAACGGACTCATGGTGTGTTATTACGTTGATTTCATTTAGAAGACATGATTATAATATTGTGTGGATTAAAGCTGGCATTTTCTTAATAGCATCATCATAGAGTTGGTTTGCCTTGTCAAATATATTCTACCAGAGACAAAACTGCTATGTTTGAACTGGAATTCCTGCTACCTGCTTCTGGTATGGAAGCATTTGGGGTATTTTTTTATTGTTTGGCATTTCTTCCACTTTGATACTAACATTCTTAAAGGACCAATAACATTATTTTTTTTTAATATTTGGATTGTCGTGGCAGGAATTCAAATAAAGCACTTGTACAAATGTTTTCTTTGAAGTGAAATTGATTAATTGTATTGTTTTGTGTCTGTTCTCATATTTACCGAGAGAAGCCATGTTGTTAAACAGACTCCACCCAGTCCCATGGTTTTATATCATGCTTTACATAAAGCATATTCGGCAAGTATGCCCTAAAGCCCAGTTTTTAAAGCTAAATATTTAAATATCTTAATTTCTATACACAATTTAGAATTTTTGGAAATAGATTGAATATACTGTAACTATTAAAGTATTTTTATTGCAAAATGTAAAACACTAGGTCCCTTTTGAAATAAAGAAAATAGATGTTGCAAGGCTTTTAAAATAGATTATATACTATAATTATAATTTCTCTATAGAGGAGCACCACTGTGTAAAGGTATGCCATCAGAAAAAAAATTTCTTCCTTCCATTAACCAAAGGCAAGAAAGTTCTCTGCTCCCCCAGACCCTTCCTAGAGCTCTCCAAAGAGTGTTCTGAAACTCTATCAAGTGTTTTCTTCTTTTCTATCTCACCTGCCAGTTATCACATTTATAAGGTTATTGGGCCTTAAAGTAGACAAAAGGAAGTTAGAGTGCTGTCAATAAGATAAGTTCTTGCTATGTTGGTAGTATTTTGTGTATTTACCAGGTATTGGAGAAATTAAGAAATGCCCTTAGTGAACAGCTATTGACAGGATAGGTTCAGCAGAAGATGAAGCGGAATGCACCACTGTGTGAACAGGTAGACTTGTAGCCCTCTGAGATGGAGGTGGACATCAGTGACACCCCTCTTATAGAAATAATTGCCAAAGTAGTCCTCCCCCAAGAGAGTGGAAAGTGGTGCCAACCTGATTGAATTGACTGTGGGATTTGTATACTGTTAAAGTGTAAGGTTAGCTCCTGTTATCCCTTTGTGTTACCCTTGTGTGCACTCTGTCTTTTACTGCTCTATTCCTATATAATACACTTTGTCATTATATTGTATGTCATGCATCCAATTGTTTGTGTATCCAACAAGTAAGAAATGAGCAGCTGAGAATGGGAGCTATAGAATCTAAACAAAGTGCTACTCTTAAGCAGGGGCGCCAAGAGGAAGGTACGAGAGGTTTTGTTCTGGGAGCCCCACCAGCTTAACAAACCAGGGGGGCCTATCAGACAGTGGGATCGTCCTTCGTTAATCTGTTCATGTTTCCTGTTTAGTAACCTTATTTTTTCTATCTCTATTTTCTCTATTTTTTTTAAGGAAATAGTGAATTTCAACTGCCGAAAACTTGTGGCAACTATGCCACTCTTTGCTAATGCGGACCCAAACTTCGTCACAGCCATGCTAAGCAAACTGAGGTTTGAAGTATTTCAGCCTGGAGATTACATAATCCGTGAAGGAGCCGTGGGAAAGAAGATGTATTTCATTCAGCATGGTGTGGCAGGTGTCCTTACTAAATCCAGCAGAGAAATGAAGTTAACTGATGGATCCTATTTTGGAGGTCAGTGTGAAAAAAGTAGGAAAAATAATTTTTAGAGATGCTGAGATTTCATACTGCACTCAGTAGAAATATGGTTGGTCAAGACTTTCTATTATATCATTCATAATGCTAACCGACTATAAGTAACTATAGCAATTACACAATATAGATGCAGCTGAGGTGACTTTGTCATTTAATACTTTATAATGAGATTCATTTAGCAGAATTCCAACACAATATGATGGGGATCATTCATTAAAGTGCGAACAATTGTGTAAATGCCAGTATTCATGTCCTTTCACGACTTCTCCAACTCTGCTTATTCAACAATCTTTGTGATGTGACAAATTCATGACCAGTTCTGATGTTTACTCCAGTCGCGGACTTACAGACCTCTTCTCATCAATTTGCGTGCACGTGCACAGGTAATTCGGATATTCAGCATGCAACGGAGTCTGTCGAAGGAGCGCATTCTGCAGTGCGTACTGCTCCGAATTCACCTTTTGCCTCTGTCAGATCAGAGTGGTGAATTGAGGGGATAATGACAGGGTTCTATTGTTATGTAAATTGACTATTCGTTGAAAAGTAACAATGGCAACTGCGACTAAATTAGTCTACTATTAAACATGAACTAAGCACAAGATGACATATAAAAATAAGTATTTTTCACTTATATACAATTAGTGGGATATGATGAGACTGACCTCACTGCCCTTCACTTGAGGAATTCTCCTCACTCCGAATGACTTCTCATCCTACTATTGTACGACCACAATACACCACACAACGCATGTGACCACGTCTGTCGCTGTCTGCTGCTTTATGAATAAGGAGAGGTGAATTTGCAACCTACTAATCGTATTGACATGAACAGACGCGGAGTCACTATGCAAGGCAAATTCGTCCCATAATGAATGACCCCCAATACATTAAGATAAATTTTGATAGTGCATTAAATTTACCTTTGATCCTACAGAAAAACTAATGCTAATGCATAGAGATATCCTGATAAATTATGTCAAATGAAACATCAGCTTTTGAAGAATCAAAATCAGGCCTATATCTCTAGTTGTTGTACTGCTACATAATGTATGATGCACTTATTGTTTATAATGATATGGTATATGCAATCGCGGCCTAAAATATTGGTGCCCTTGGATTTTTCTTTCTAATTTAAAATTCTCCCAAAATATTGTTAAAAATGAAAAATAGTTTTTGACCAACATACCGTATATATATTTCTTTAAATTGAAATTAGAAAAAAAAACCCAGAAACTATTATATCACATAGAAAGCCTTACCTGAACCTGACAACATTGTTGTCAACTCTAAGGGGTTATTCACTAAAGTCCTAATTGTTGTGTATAGGTTCGAATTTGCCAAGTAAGGAAAGTCGTAATAACATGCTACTGTCGCAGTTGCGTCTTTATAATGAGAATATTGCCATAGTCGCAACTTTGTTATGGGAAAATTGTCACAATCTTAACTTTAAAAAATTGTCGCGACTTTACAATGGGGAAATTGTAGCGGATTTACTATTGGAATCCTCTGTTTGCGAATTCAACAGTCGAATTCGCACCTTAGTGAATAACCCTAAAAGTAATTCAATTTTTTTTTTTTTAAATATTCTTCTACCAAATATTCTGGTGTCAAAAATTTTGTCAATACTATTTTTTTTTTTTCAATTTTAAATACCAAACCAAACACTGCTGTTATTCTCAAATTTATATTTAGAGGTAATCATGACTTATTGTAAAATGAAATCTTTGTGTGCAAATATTTCTGGCCACAACTGAGTCATAAAGTATGACTATGGAGAAGCAATCATTTCTAAGTGTTACAAACAGCAAAAGAATAGTCAAACTGAATACAAATACTGAGTTAGCAAATGATAAGTTAGAATCTAACACCACTTGACATTCATGAATGAACTGGGTTACTTTATCTGACAAGAAGTCATTTCTGTCCTCAAATTGAATCTACTGAAATACATTAAACCTAAATAAACAATTGCGCTTATCATTTATTGCATTGCTGGATTTTCCATTACTCTTAGGAAAAATGAAAACTTTCACATCCATCAAAAATAAGTCCTTGTACTTTCTGTAGCTGTGTCATTTTTAACATTGTACTATGGTTCAGCCAAATCTCCCATACCACGTATCCTGTCATTCTTTTGCAGAGTATGTGATAGCTACCTGACATAAAGAAGGAAGATCAACATTTTTACAGTCAGAATAACCCCTGTTTTACAGATATTCTTGCCCCACACAAACCATCACATGTAAATTCCCTATGTAGTGAGAGCTGAACATAAATGAAGAAAGCTGAGAAACTTACCCTTTTGCTTTCAACATATATTATAACAGACATGTATTCCATTTTATTTTGAGTGCACAACTCTATGTCCACACAAAACATTTTATTTCTATTTCCATTTATTTATTTAAGTAGGATCCTTGTACGTATGTCATTTTATTTATAAAGCACCACAATTTTACACAGCGCTGTACAATTCAGCAATACAAATATTGTAAAGACATGGGAAAAGTGCATTAAACAATACAAGTTATAATATCACAAGGATACTTCAGTTTAAGTTCCGGGTTGTGGTTGACACGAGTTTGGAGGCCCCTGCCCCATAGAGCTTACAATCTAAATGGGGAGGAAGATATTACATTCACAGAGGGGTAATAAGAGCTGTAACAATATGTTGAAACACTGGTCAATAAATACATAAGCTAAGCATAAAAACTAATTAAGGATAAAATAAAACATAAACCTAAAAATAGTGCTAGTGCTCCATAAGAAAGGTTTTGAGTTTGGTTTTAAAAGTGCTTGACACTGGCTTGAGCAAAGACTGTAGCAATCAATAGCACCACACAATTTGGTACCACTAGATGGAACTATTACTTTGATTTTTTTTTTGAATGGAGAATGTTTCCTCTAACTCAAGCAATTCAAAATTTGAATTTAAATGTGAATATGCAGAGAATGTTTTGTGAATACAACAAGCAGTACCTACATACAGAGTAAACTTTATTAAATCACAAGTTCATTATTTCCATAAAATGAATAATATGCAGCTAGATCACTTTAATTTGTTGGTTCTTTTAAGGGGAAGTAAAGATGCTGTAATCCATATTTATAAATATTAGCTATTTTTCTCCATTAATTATGCATTCGTTGTTTTTAGATACATTTTAGTCTTCATTTTAAATCCATTTATTTTTACTAGATCATGCGTAGTTATCATACTGATGATACTATCCATGTAAATCAGATACAGCAATACCAGTATTGTACATAGACACAAACGTAACTAGCCCAGTTACTAAGAAGTTGTAAAATAATATAAGACAAGTTCCAGTTTTAAATGTTTTGCCTATCCAGAAAGAAAAACAGCACTTTGCCTAAATATTGTTAGAATCTTCTCTCTTCATATTTTTAAATTTCTTCCAATTATGTTGAGCAACATTTTACATTGATGTTGGGAAAAATTGCCTTTAGTCTATTTTAGAGGTGTGGCATTTTGTTCCCTGAATATTTTTGTATGTAAAACCCTTTAATATGCACAGTTTAATATGGAGATGGATCAGCGACAATCCCAAAACAATATTTCAGGATATCCTAGGTGTTATTCCTGAAAACATTTTCTGCAGCATACCTACTTGTTAATCTTGTAATAATTGCTCAGGGTAAGGTAAACTAATTTTAAATACTCAATGAACAATCATTTTGGATACATATTGAGTCATTTGTATTGTTCAGCAATGACTTCTGACAATTGTTAATTAAAGACAGAGGAAATTTGTTTTACAATTATAAAAGCCTTTAGTCATAGTTGAATTGTTCTATTTTTGTTTTAAGCTCTGTCGTTCTTCATTATGAGAACTTATGGCAAGAAGTGGACTGAATACAGGGAAACAATGCTGTTGTACTTTAGGTTATTGAATTTGTCTTTATACATTAACAAATATTGATGATATATGCTTTGTATATGTTTAAATAATTGTAGTTAAAATATGGAATACATCTTACAAGAGTAACTTATTTATCTACATGTTTGTTTTATAGTTAAAAATTATATACTTCTCTCAAAAGTTGGTTTATTTATATGTTCAACAAGATCCACTAAACCCGAAACAAAGAATTGTGCATCTGGTTATAGGCACAGTATACATTATAATATACCATAACAGTTTTGAATGACTTTAAACCTTTCATGATCATTTTACTTTATAATACAGACATTACCTTTGACATCTATAAACTTTAAAATACAATACAAACATGTAAATAATGATAATCTTATATTGCTCTAGTGAAGTCTTTGGAAGGAGGTAATATTGCACTTAACTCATAAGATTCCACATATTTCCATTTGCTATTTTGGAATATGTCTACTCCTTGATGAGCACACTTTACCGTGTACTATGTTCTACCAACACAGAAAACTCATGTCATTTTATATAGAATTATTGTTACCACCCAGTGTTAAAGCAACGTAAATATTTATTTAATTCCTATGATTTAATTACTGCTTCAGGAGATCAATCAATGAGTTATGTTCATCAGCAACTGAAAATACAGTTTCTCAGTAGATGCTATAGAAACTAAGCATTGTTGCGGCTTAGTACATTAACTTGTTTAAAAGGTAAAACATTTAATGAAGCTTGGCTGTTGTTCAGATGCCCAATAGTATCTCACTAGCACATGGCACTATCTTTACCTAATATATGTCATATAAGAAACTTATTGGATACTGAAAATACCCAATAATAATGACATTATTTTCTTTGCAGAGATTTGCCTTTTGACAAAAGGTCGGAGAACTGCTAGTGTCAGAGCTGAAACGTATTGCCGTCTATATTCCCTTTCTGTGGAGAATTTTAACGAAGTGCTGGAAGAATATCCCATGATGAGAAGAGCTTTTGAAACGGTGGCAATAGACAGATTAGACAGGATAGGTATTATTTTCTTATGTACCCTTTCCTTTCTTTTTCTGAATGTACTGCTCTTTGCTTTCCATTCATGTTTTCGTTTTGATGAGATGATTGGCATTTATTTTTTCAAATACAGATGTGGAGCACTTATTTGGTCATGTTCTTGGTGGATAACACTAGAGAAAAAAAAAATTATAGAGTTTATTGCTGTAAAATTGTATTAAGCAGATATAAACAGAATGCATCAGATTAGATTTGAATGTATCACCTAAGCTTCAAATACTGGATTTACCATTTTGCATTGCCAGAGTTGTTTTCCATATGTGATCAGAATACAAGTTAATTGAGGTAACAATATACCGAGGTGACCAGTAATGAATGCTATATCTGTAACCACTTAAAAAACCTTCCGTGTTTTTTATTGCATTAGTCGTGCATGTGCATGCTTGTCAATGATGAGAGTGTAATGGGCTTACTGTTGGATATACATTGTATAGGGAATGATACAGTATATCCATTTTCTTATGAAACAAAATACCAGCTTATTTCAACGTATCATGGTTTTCCATTCATTCCTTGTAACCCAGAATTCACTTTTAGTTTCTTTTAACCAAACACAATATAGGTTTGATAGTCTAAATAGCAATTCAACTATCACCCATTGGTATGAATGATAATTTCCTCTAATATGCAGTTATATGTAATTAGGGATGCACCAAATGCAGGATTGAATTTGGGTCAGACAACAGAATCTTATTAAACTTTGCTTAAGTTTAGTGAACATTAGTAAACAGCTGGACCAGCAAAATCTGTCAGTGAATGTTCTACTGATTGGGAGACATAGAGTGAAGGAGAATGTATCGTGTTGATCCAACTAATTGCGAATGAAAACTGTCTTAGATTAAATCTAAGTGTTGGATTATAAATTTCATAGACTAGTGTTAATATATTAACAATCTCTGCCATTTAGAAGCAGACATCCACAGCTAATAGTTTTACTCCTTTTCATTGTTATTTCTTTGGGCTCATAATTTCAGCAATACTAATTAAACTGAAGCCTTTAGTTTTTATTCAGTTTGGTAAAGGTAGACTAATAAGGAATATAAAAAGATGACTTCTGTAGTTTTAAGTGATACTTTTGGGTAAACAAATCATTGTTTAAAGCATGGGTTCCCCAAGCAACAGACCACAGGGCCACCTGATGGTATCACGTGCACAGGAAGCATGTCACCATCATGGAGCTGGCAGCAGGTATTGGACTGCTCTCCCATTGGTCCATCAAACTTTTGCTGAATCAGGGAACTGGAAAAACGGTCCTCCGATCCAGCAAGCGTTTGAAACCACTGGTTTAAGGCAAGCTGTTAATGCAACTGTTAGTCCAAATAGAGTATCACATACTACTAAAATATTCATCTTTCTTATTAAATATCGTGAATCAATATGGCTCAAAACTATTTTCTTCTGTATGGATAGTCTAGATTCTGTTACCTAGAATGTGGATTTGGTGCATATCTATTTACTAATAACATTTTGGGTTATATTTAAAAAAAAAATCTCTTTAGCAACAATAAATTTAATAATATTAAACTAATACAGTTTCCATTAGTCATTAAGATGGGACACAAGGTAAAATGATTGTCGTTCCTGCATGTTGCTAAGTCTGCTTTTTCTGATCAGTGGTATCTAAGTATATTTACCCCTATACTGTGTAATCTAGAGAACTGCAGTTCATTAAACACAATCATTTACTGTTTAGAGTAAATTAGCTTGAAGGACTCAAGAAGGAAGCTCATGAAAAAGTATTCTATGAATCTTTATAAACTAAATTGTTACCATCATAACATAGAAAGAACATAGTGAGTCCAAAATACGATGTTTCTTTTTAGAAAACACTAAATGATACAAAGATGGTGGCTTCATTTCATGGAGGGGATGGAGAGGTTATTCTATTATAGGGGGTCACTCATGAGGTAGCTTTGGTGATTTCCTCCATAATTTGATATAAATATAAGATGGTTTTATTATCCTAAAATACTCTTTTAAATCACAAGTTGACAAGTGTATAAAGTCATGAAGCAAACACCAGTAATGCCTAGATATTTCTATAAAAAAAAAAAAAAAATGTGTTTATCTGTCAAGAATCAAAGCTGATTTAATCTATTTTTAGAATGAAAGAAACAAAAAATAAAATATATTTTATATTCCAGTTCCTCTTACTCTAGATACGCTCAATTTTTATTTTGGCCTTACCTGCATTAATGATAAATTATATCATATTTCATGTAGTGACTTAAACACCTTCATGAAAAATAGATGAATTCCTTGAAATGTTAGATTAGTCATAATTATAGTAAGTGCTTATCTATTAAAATATCATAGATCATATAATGATGCTCTCTATATAACCCTGATATGGAAAGTGTTATATGGAATTTTATCCACTCCTAGTTATTCTATCTCTGTAGCCTAATTTCACTTTAAATGCAGTGTCTCAAGCTGCATGGAACATATGGTATAATTTATCAGGAATTGAGCTCGAAGCCCCAAGACAAGAACATCCTGTAAGAAGCCTGGTCCTGCCTGAAAACTTTATTATTAAAACAGTTCATGTTTTATGAAGTTTAAAATAAAATATATATATATTTATTTTGTTTTAATCAAAATCACGTATGATTTTACATAGGATTAGAAAAGTAGTAAGCATCTAGAAAAGTAAGTATCTCTTGTGCTTTTTAAGATAATTCATTCTTGTTGGTTAATTTATGAGAGTGTTTTTATTTAATACATTTTCATTGAATGTTAGGGGTTTCTTAACAAAAAAAGTTATCTGCTTATGTTTGGTAAATGTTAGTAATCAATTAAATAAAAAAACAAGCCTGCCTACATTTTCAATAGTTGAAAGGTGTGTACAGTGAAATTACAATTCAAATTAAAGTTAAATATTCTCCAATTTTTAAGTAGTGTTATGTTTTCCCATGATTACTTTGCATAGTATTCAAGCGCATAAATGTGTTATAGGGACATTATACCTCCATCATCATCATGGGTTATAATACAAGTGTATGAAAACTAATGTTAACAATGATAAACTCTTAGTTACAATGTAAAATGTTTCTACTGATAATACAATAATACATTAAGACTGTAATCTCCTACTTAGAAGGGATTCTGTTTCTTAAGTCCAGCCTATTGACTTTGTAGTGTCAGTTTTCTCTCACCTGACTGGACATTGATTTCAGTCTGAGGAAATGAAAAAGACATATGCCTCCAGCACTCCCGAGATGAAAATCAACGATAAAAACAAACAGCAAGCACCTCCTGATGCGTTTCGCGCTGAAGGCGCTTAATCATAGATTATGTTTAAGCGTCTTCAGCGTGAAATGCATCAGGAGGTGCTTGCTGTTTGTTTTTATTTTTCTTCTTGACTTTTGGATGCCTGAATTTTAACCGTCTCCAATAAATATTGTTGATTTTAATCTCGGGAGTGCCGGAGGCATATGTCTTTTCCATTTCCTTGGATTGGGTCCACACTCCAAGGCAACCCGGTTGTTTCTACCATATGAAGTGACTCCATTTCCGCACCCTTAGGGATTGAGCAGTCCTTACCTTTGTATTGATTTCAGTCTGTTCAGTCAGCTGCAGGGAAACGCAACATCCTAATCGGTACAATTGGTTGTAAACCTTGACAGGGAACTTTTTAGTATTGTATTATTAAAAATGCATTTTTTTTTTAAATTCTTCAAAAGTTTGTAAACAAATTCATAAAAAAAATTGGATATTTCAGCGCTGAGTGAATTACAGTATTTATACTCAGAGGACAATAGAGCACCTTTCAAATAACTTTAATTTATTGCATAGTTTGTGTGTATCATTAGGAAATGCTATATTGTCCATCAAAAGAGCAGTACCTTCATTTAAAAATAAGCAAATCATCTAAAAAAAATAGCAGGGATGTTTCAGATAAATTAATTTGAATTGAATGCAATCAGTACAACCTCTGATACATTTCTTTAGAAGTGCCTAGCATTTCTCAGATCATCTAGTAGCCTTCATCTATTCTGACCACTTCATGCTGCTGTTCATTAACTGTGGAAAATTTTGCTGACGAAAGCAATATAACAATTTCTCCTCATACGTACTTATGCACGTATGCAAAAAAAAAAGAAATGATTTATGAAAAAAATATATATATTTTGCTCTCACCCATTTTTAATAGAATGATTTTGTTGATTCAGAATCAATGTACTGATTTTTTTTCCAGGGATGGTTCAGGAAGCAAAACAAGAATAACTCATTTTATTTATTCTCAGAACCAAAGCAAACTACAAATTAAAGAAAATATTAAATATAAAGATTTATTACGGGAGGGGAAATCATTAATATTTTTTACTTGTTCTGATATTTTAATCATTGCTAGACAAATTTAATAGCCTCGTTCTTCATTTTTTTCCAGTGGTTGTGAAAGGAAGCCCATGTTTTAAAATTGACCGCTAAACCATGTCCCTTGGCATCTTTGTGTGACTGGGCTGTTTATACACAAAGTGGAAAAATATGAGCATCCACTATTAACAGATTACCGCAGATCACAGTCAGCACACAAACATTTGTTTTACTTTCAAAAAACATTTTTGTATTGCTCGTTGTCATTTAAAGTGTGAAAAAATAATCGGGTAAATACAATAAGTGAGACGCAAAAATTATCCTAAAAGGCGTCTACAAAACAACTGCTGCCAATGCAAGCTGTTCTGCAACAGTGGCATTAAACATGTGCAAACTGGATTGTTCCAAATGCAATTCAACATTTTTGGCTATTCTAATATATCATACATATTACATGAACAGTTTGAGATTTTGTTTTGAACTAAGAAAAATGATTGCAATCTGTCAAATGCCCCTTATTTACCAGAGAATGGTTTCATTGGTTACACAATTTGACTTACTTTAAGCCTTACTTTAAAGGACCAGTAACACCAAAAACATCACAATTCAAAAATAAGGACTGGTATGGAAGTTTTATACACTGAGTGGGAGGAAACAGCAGTAAATTGCTTTGTAGAATTATCTGTATATTAATGATCATTTTCTTTTAGGCCAGACAATGACCCCTTTTACCCGCAATTCTCATTTCACACTGTGTGACTTTAGATTCCCAGTAGGGTTTTTTCAGAATTTAATTCATCCATTAAGAAAGTAGTTTTGCCTTTTCTTTCCTACATTGGCAGCTTAGCTTTTGGGATGTCACTAATGATGCTTTAACATGCTCATTTCCATTAGATGCTCACCAAGATATACAAGTGGCTAATCATTTGGTGTGACAGTTTGACTTGCAAGCCCAATAGCTTCAAGCCACTTTATGCAAGCAGAATTCTTGAGTTTATATCCAGCCAGAAACTGCCTCAGCTGACACTTGCTAGCGGGTTTTCCCCGTGTACGAGATAATTTGTCACTTTTTTTAGGATGACAGCCTAAAATTACAAATGATTCCGATTTCATTCCTGACCTCGAAAATGAAAACAAGACATAGTTCTTTCATATTCCTTCAGAAAAGAGTTTATTAAAAAAAAAAAAATTCCTTAACAGAACACAAGCCTTTCTGTCTTCAAATTCAAGATAGAAAATGCTAATATAATTTAGTATAACAAAAAAAATGAAATGAAAACCTGCACTAATATATTACTAATACTGTATAATATTTAATGATAGTTATTAGATATTACATTTTTTGCTTCTTTGTTTTGAAGATGAGAATGTAATGTCATAGTTTATCTTGTACAGTATATTTATATAGTACAAGGGAATTGCCAATATTTGTCTTTAGAATTTTTTTATCAGTCTAGTAGGGCAAAATGTAATAAAATTGAAAATATTGATATCGCGATATTGGCTGATTTTTTACCGATATCGGCCAATTTTGTTACTGATATCGCGATACCAGTTTTGCCAATATCGTGATATCAACCCTTTTTTTTACTGGTATTGTGATTTCAGTATTGCCGATATTGCGATACCGGTAGAAAAACAAACAACCAATATCATGACATCAGCAATACTGATATCACGATATCTGTAAAAATCTGCCAATAACGACAATATCGATATTGTGATATCAGCAAAAAATTGGCCAATATCGCAATATCTGTATTATCGATATCACAATATCAATATTTTCGATTTTATTAAATTTCACTAGTAGTGTCGATGCATTGTCCTGTCTCCTCTGTTTAAACCCCTTTTTAATGTCACAACCCTAGTTTACTTTTTCTCTCCCCCACTTTAATTTGAACCATTTTAATCTCAGTCTAACCCCTTCTTATTTTTTTCTTCCAACTCTTCATTTTCTAGATTACCTTTTCTTTAATCCCTGTTGTTTATACTCCATATCATTTTTAGACTGTAACTCACACTTTATCACTTGAAAAATAACTTGAATTAAACCTAAATTTGTCATGTCTTTTTTTTTTTCTCTTTAATGTTGGTTCTCATTCAACCATCAACGGAATGAAAAAAAAAAACATTTTTGATTTTTAATTATCACTTTTGGAAGCACAACTTATATGCTTTATAGAAATATAGGCATTGACATTTCTGTCCTTTCAATCCCATTACCCCCATTATAACATCCTTTTCCATCTCAATGCCCTTTTTAACCTCTCCCAGCTACAGCTTTTTCTTATTGCTTGCTTTCCTCTCATAGCCTGTCTGGCTATCTCACTAATTGTGGTGGCTGGCTAATTGAGGCCAGATACACACTAGTGTAAGTTAATGCTGCCCTGGTTTTAAGCATCAGATTTCACTTATGCTTAAAGATAATGCCAACAAGCAAATTTTTCTAAAATTCTGCATCCTGCACATCCTAATAAGTTTTGCTCTTTTATTAAAAAGCCACATATTCTGTTTTTTCTAATTAGAGGAGAATGGTAGTCTTCATCAGGAACTCAGCACTTTGGTCTTGCTTTTTGATAAAATAACACATTTTGGAATTTATAGGATGCATTTATACAGACAATTGCCATGCTGTTAAATATGTTTGTGTTAATGGAAAATTTGCACAAAAAATGGTTTAAAAATCTGTGCTTGAAAAGCAAACAATGTTAATTGATAAATTCAACTAGAATTTGCTTCTACACTCATATGAGTTCAATCTATGTCTGATACTCTAAAGAGTTCCTGCTTAATGATACCTCCGCATCCTACATATGTACAATAGTGGCACCAATGGAACTATTAGACTGGATTTACTAATAGGATTGCAGCTTTTACTACTTAGCATTACAGCAAAAACAACTATTACATTACAACAAATCACAACTATGAACAAGAAAATTTTTTATTTATAAAAGTGTCTAAAAGATAGAAGCTGGCAAACAATAAAAACAAATGGAAACAAAGTGAACGTACAGGAATTTGGATGAAAGCAACTTTGATAAATTTTTGATCTTTGTGAATAGGCTCTGAGAAATTTAAAAGGGGATTAAATGCTCCAACTGTTTCTGCGACCTTAACCTATATGTTATAAATAAAATATCACTGATCATTTTTAACATTGTGCAAATTTGTAAAAAATATATTGCCTAATTAATCAAACTAGATTAGCCGAGTTGTAGTTATTTTCCATCAGCTAAAAGATCTGGTAATGGATGACAATTGTGAAAAAAATTATAATAAGATCTGAAACAATACATTATTTTTATTAAATATGAAAAATGAAAGAAAATAATGGGAAAAAAATGTCAAAATGTAGCAAAAGCAGCAAAATAAATGTTACTTTCAACTTGAATGAATATTTGTTCCTAATCTTTCTTATGATATCATAGCAAGAAATGGTAATAATAAGGGTCGAAAATCATTAAGGGGGTTACTCACTAAAGTCTAAAGGGGGATAATTCAGGAAGGATCGAAGTACCCTTGCAATGCTTCTCATCACTTCGCCGAGACAGGTACGCGCTCACTGGTCTCCTGCAAGCGGAGATCAGCAAACACTTTAAAGGTACTTCGGCTCACCTCGCGACCACTCGAGTCGCCTCGCCTCGCCGAAGTACCTTTAAAGCGTTCGCTAATATCTGAGTGCAGGAGACCAGTAAGCGCGTACCCGTCTCAGCGGAGTGATGAGAAGTTTCGCAAGGTAACTTTGATCTTTCCTCAACTACCCCTTAAATTGTTGTGTATAATTGTGAATTCGCCAGCTAAAGACAGTCGCAATAGACTGCTACTGTCACAGTCGCGTCTTTATAATGAGAATATTGTCGCAGTCACGACTTTACCATGAAAAATTGTTGTAGTCGAAACATTAAAAATTGTCACGACTTTACAATGGTGAAATGGTTTGCAGTCGCGTTTTTGCTATGGGAATCCGCTGTTTGAGAATTTGACAGTCGAATTCACACTTTAGTGAATAACCCCTATTAAATGTCTAAGATCCTGTTTTAATTTCCCTCATTCCTCTCTTCCTATATCAGCAAACTGCATATAAACATCATTTTAGAAAGTCATTTACACTTTTCACAAAGCAATTTGTGCCACGGACAATGGAAACTCTATTTCTGTTTTATGCTGACTCGTTAAGATGCTGCAATTATTTCTAGAAAATACAGGACGAAAATAATATCATTACAATAAAACAGTTTCATTATCCTAAAAAGTTCCAGTATATATATATATATATTTTTTTTTTTGCTTGGGAATAAGCATCAAAAATGCTGATACTGCAATGATTTTTTTTTTTAATATGGGCAAAAACAGTTGAAACAATAACTAAAATATTGTTAAAGATTTTTTTTCTGTACGCCTGACAACAAAATATTTTAAACATAATTTCTCTTAACTTTTTATTTTTTTTTATTGTAATTTGTATTCAGGCTTCAGAGGGGACCTGGAAAAGAAATTCAGGTTTGTTGCATTCCTCAGCAATAGCCCAAAGCATTAGTTTTATTTTTATTTTTATTGCTTTATTACATAAACGCTATATTGAATCTCTTTAGTGTTATGCTTATTACCATTAGATACAATTGTTCTAGTTAGAAAAATATCCGCATTTGACGTCATACTCAAAAAGGGCGAAAATGATTAAACTCGGAAAGACTGCTCTGGGTCTTTCCGAGTTTACCGAGTGAAATCTCACATTGTTCTCGCGAGATTTCTTTCAAGATTTAGGGATCAAGTTTTTCAAACTGTTTTTTTTTCAAATATTTCAATGGAAAAGTAGCCATGCTACTAATTTAAAGTATGGCTGACTTTCCATAAAAAAAAAAAAAAAAATTGAGACTGAAAAACACAACTCTCGAAAAAGACCCAGAACGGTCTTTCCGAGTTTAATAACTTTCACCCAAAATATAATGTACAATTTGGTAGGTAAAATGAGTATGTTTATTTTGAAAAATAGCACATTTTAGCATTCTATTAAAAGACCATGACACCAGAAAAAGATTAATACTATGGCAGTTATTCCTTTGTATTACTTGTAAAAATGGCATCTTCCTGATTTGTATTGATTAACTCTTAATTAATTATAATTGTTTTTATTTATTTTGTTTGTTTTTTTTATTTGTTTTTTTTTTTTTTGCTGGATGCAGCCACATTTTATCAGTCACTGGGGAACTTTGTGAATTGTGTATGATCTAAACTTTCATAGAAAAAAAAAATGTGCAGGGGTTTGTTTTCTTAACAGAAACGGATGGCTTCAATGAGTAAAGAAAAAATAATAAAGAAAATCATATAAAAGTCCAGAATTAGAATATTTTTTACAAGCACTATGTGGTTATAACTGCCATAGCAATCCAAATGAGTTTTATTTTCTTTTTCTGTTGTTACTGGTCCTTTCAGTTAAACATTTGGCTAGATAAGGATCTGATAAAAACTTGTATAAACCAAAGGCATTTTCACTTGGTAACCACCGCTTTTTGTCATTTTGTCCTGTGAAGACTCACCTTTTCTTTAAAGTTATCACCCAGTCACCTTCACGCTGTATCCACCTATGTGCTTCTTTCTTTAAGTGAACACACTGATTGCTTAAATGATTCATTTTAATGAAGAGTTGTTTGCACTTCCTTTTGCTAAACAATGCAGTGAGTGGAGTTTAATTGATGTATAATTCCATTGTGTATTGCTGGAATTTTCATGGTTAGATTCCTACAGGATGCAAAGCTTTTTATTTTATTATTCAGTTCATATGCTGAAAGGGAAAATGCAGATTACACTGGTAATCTTTATCATGACTTAATTGTGAAGGGTTTGGGAGTTGAAATGACTTTTAGATGTGTTTATTTCAAAGAATTACGAGTATAAATTTGGCTTTATCACATGAAAGGAGAAAGCGATAAATTAACACTGGATGTCTGCCACCAAGGAACGTCTTCTAATATCTTTTAAAAGAACAGTATCACCAAAAAAAAATCCAAATGTCACAAATGCAATAATAGTTACAATATATTCCATCAGTGCTTCAAAAAATTCTAAACTGTGTCCATTAACTATGATATTTATCTAATTATCTTTAAAAAGGGGGATGATTCCTTAATATGTATAATCTGAGCTACCATGTATGTAAGTCTCCCTCCCATTTAGATTGTAAGCTCTGTGGGGCAGGGACGTCTAACCTCTTGTAACATCCACAACCTGGCACTTAAAGTGAAGTATCCTTGTGATATTATACTCATATTGTAAAATGCAATTTTCCCATGTCTGTACTGTATTTGTATCGCTGAATTGTACAGCGCTGTGTAAATTTGTGGCGCTTTATAAATAAAATTGTACATATAAAAAATACAGCAGAACTGGGTCAGGGCTGTTACATGCAACAAGGCTGCTATCAGTAAAGATAAAACATACAAATTAATCAAATTCATGAATTTAACTTCAAAGGTAAGATTGTTGCATTAATGCTGCATTTAAATAATTGCCAGGCCAATCCACATAGCAGTTCTATTAGTTTGGTGTTATTGGTCCTTCAAGCACAGTTAAAACAATATACAGATGATAATGGAAATCCTCAGCCAGCAAGAGATTAACATCTTGATGCATTTTCTGTATTAAAGAATTTGAATTACAAAATCTATGTTTAATATATACAATTTTATACTTTTAAAAAAAAGGATTTTATTTGTATAGTTCTTGCAAAGAACTTAGCATTCACATACTGTATGTTGGGGCATATTTACTAAAGTTGAATTGTTTATCCTTTTGAAATTGAATTTGCTAAGTGGCTATTTTTAGTGATATCGCTAGTTTCACCTATTTAACAAAACCCCAAAGCTCATTTTTGCAGTGGTTATCACTATGCATCGTGTGTTTGTGGTTTTACCATTAGTGATATCCAATGTCCGCCCCATCTGCGGTATTTTCTACAATTACTAATTCTACACTTACTAAGGTAAGTGGTTTTTTTTTGCTATTTCTGCTGCTTGATATTTTGCCACTCTCTGGGTGGCGTTATTCATTACTTTCAATGAGTAAAAGTGTAATTATAGTCCCGAGTTATGTTAAGTGAAACCACTGTTGTTTTATTGATATCGATACAATTACCGATGATAACGTAGAAGCACTACCATTACTATTATAGGTGCATTGCAATTTACCAATATTGATATCGCTGATTTTAATGCGCATAACGATCTAGCAGTGCTATTACTGCATATTAATAAATAGGCTATGGCAAAATCACCCAAATTTGCAAAAAACATGGCAATACCTGGTGATAATGGTAATAATAAGCAATTCAACTTTAGTAAATATGCCCCGACGTCATGTTAGTCCACAGAGGCCAAAAAACGAGTATTGCAATACTTGGTGAAACTTTTTTTATTGGACTAACATTCATTTTAAATAGACAGACTTTCAAAAGTTCTGTCCTTCCTTTATTTAAAATGACTGTTAGTCCAATAAAAAAGTATCATCAGGTATCGCAATACTCAATTTTTATTAAAACAAAAATATATATATTTTTTTTTTTTAAAGTGCACCCGTCACCTGAAAATGACATTGTTTAGTCTAGCATAGCATGCTAGACTAAACGACTTTGTCATTTAAATCTATTAAAAAATACTTACCTTTAAAATGTTATCCGACGGTGAATCTGCCTCTCAGCCCAACTTTCTGCTAGCAGTCTTCCAGAAAGTCGGGTTTAGGAGGCTGTACTATAAAGCCGGCTTGCTTGATTGAAAAGCCGGCTTCATAACGCGATCGCGCGCACACGCACTGGATCGTGCACCTCTAGGCTGGGCAGACTCAAGGCATCTGTGCTTTGAGTCTGCCCAGCCAGTTATGCTGACAGTTTACCAAGTAAGCTTACTCAGGAAAGTGTCAGCATAACTGGCTTGGGAGACTCAAAGCACATATGCTTTGAGTCTGCCCGGGGATGCACAGGGGATACACAGTGGGAGGGATGCACAGGGGATGTAGAGTGGGAGGATGCACAGTGTGGGGGAGATGCACAGTGTGGGGGAGATGCACAGTGTGGGAATGCACAGTGGGGGTTTATGCACAGTGGGGGATGGTGCACAGTGTAGTGGATGATGCTGTTTAACCTGATAATGCTAGTGCACGTGCACATGAGATTTGGAGACAGGGGAGGAGAGCCTGCTTGTTAGGGGGCGTTCTTGTAGTGTTTGAGTGACAATTCAAAATGAAGATGGCAGCTTCTATGTTTTTTAATCAGGCTGAGATTGAAGTAAGTGTATTTTCAATATTCAAACTTTTTTGGTTCCTAATTACTTGATTTACATTATAAAATCACATACTTTAATAAAATATGTAGTAATCCTGAGGTGCACTTTAAATTAACTTTTTATATATTAACAAATTTGTAACATTTATTGAATCCTTTTAAGCATTTTTTTTTTTTTTACAAAATATACCTCAACCCTGGCTGTTAATTACTCCTGATTTTACAAGAATACAAGAAAATTACATGAAAATTAGTTTACAGTGTTACGGGGCGATTAAAGACAAATTAAAGTCAACCCCTAAAAAGGGCTCTATTTTAGCAGTTTCAGTAACGTTTACATCTTTTTAATGATATTTTTTTTACCTATCATACCAGTTTTTCAACAATCTCTTAAAGATAATGGGTTCTTACAAGGTCATAGCATAGTGAAGTAAACCCATTAGGTGAAGGGGCATGTTTAATGTAAACAGTTTCAGCGATAATATAGTAACACTAATAAAATAAAGCAATAATATAAAGCTAAGTAGTTAATTAAACCATTGCAGATAGGTGGTTACACTTTAGACCAGCGGTTCTCAACCTTTTGAGAACCACGACCCCAGGCTGTGATGTCATAGACTGACATTTTGCCCGAACGTCATCACGTACACGCATCACGTGATGACATTCGGGCGAAACGTCATCACTTACGTGTGTCACGTGGTGACGTTTTGGACCGACATCACCCTGCAGGAACCCTTATGAGAAGGGTCCTGCGGGCGCTTCTGGGTGCCGCAGCAGTTCTTGACCCCCATGGGATGGTCATGCGACCCCCACCGAGGTCGCGACCCACAGGTTGCTTTAGACAATGGCATCACAATTTAATCTTTGTTTCATTTGGAATGCTTAAATATACAGAAAGCCATAAAGGACATGAAATGTGAGGGATTAATACTCATTAAAATGCAGTTTTCCATAATGGATGGATTAAAACTAATTTTGAAATGTGTTTGGTTTTTAGGTAGTCTCGCTGAAGTTACTACTTCTGATCTAGTCAAACAATTAGATGTTTCTAAAGAATGTTTATGAAAGAAACTGATTAAAAGGATGGTATTCTGTGCCTTCAGGGAAGAAAGACAGATAAAGTCTGGTGGCATGGGACCTGCTTATGTCTAGAGAGTGCAGGACAGTGTCTCTGTGCATTAGTTGTGCTGACCATTGAAGATGTAGACTAAGAAAATAGATTGTTTCAATTCTAGGATAGAGATTTATTCAACTAGGCAAGCTGAGTGTCCCTGGGAGTTTGATTCATTTAGATGTAAGCCCCATGATATGGTTTCTTTTATTTTACTTTTTCGGCAGGGAGAAACCTTATGGTAGCTAGTGTGTCATTTATAGAGCAGAGATAATAATAAAAAGGCTTTAGGACCTAATGTAATTATGCACATGCGACAGCGTACCCACCCAAGCAAAAAACATGACTTTCACTTGTAATGAGCACCACTGCAGTATCAAAGTGAACCTTGTAATTTACAAACCCCAAAATCAGAAAAGTTGGCACGTTGTGTAAATCGTAAATAAAA